>WEIS01032140.1:0-12642 GCA_013389965.1 Todus mexicanus | reverse complement strand
TCCGATCTATTACATCTGAGACTCTGATGAGTTGAGAGACTGCTCGCATCTACTCATGCTGAGGTTGCAAGCCTGGGCAGGGCAATTTATGGCCAAGTTTCTATTTTCCTGTGGTAGGTTATAAGATTTCTCCGCGATACTTAAATGATGAGAAATAATGCTGGTTTAGCTCTTAGACTTGCCTGTGTCTCCTGCTGAATTGTTCAGTGGGCACAGAGGGTTTATTTTTAAAAAAACAAAACCAAAAGTGCATAAATCTATAGCAGATACTTGATTGTCTTCATTTATCCGATCAGGATCTGCAGTACGAGAAATGCGGTCCTTGGGGTGTTCGCTGAGGGCAGGTGAGGCCTCACAAATCAGAAACTGCTGTCAAGCAAATCTCTTCCCTCAAATTTGACCTGTTTTATCTCGTAGTTGGGCTTGTTTAAAAGTTTGCCCGCTTAAGATAAGAAAAAAGCAAGCAGGCGAAATCGTTGCCTGGCAGTTTAATGTTTACAATAAATCCAGATGCAAATATGCATTTATAAAATCAGTATTTATTGTTCTTGGGTAATTACGATGTTTCTCAACCACTCTTACTCCTCCTGGCTGCATTAGCTCTTCCCGTCCATCTCAACGTGTCACTGGGGCGATGCTCACAGAGGAGCTGTGCTCTTCCCTCATTATTCTGGTGTTCTGCAGGCACCGGTCCTCGCTGGGTGCCTGGACGGAGGGCAGGGACTGTGGGAATTGTCTGTGTCCAGGGGTAGGGCCAGGCTGTGAGTGGCACGGCCCGGAGCGGCGCTGGGTGGATTTGCTCTCATTTTATTTTTGGTAACGCACTGACTTGATCTACCCAATAAATGCTTTCTTATTTCACACGAAGAAGAGGTCTGAGCTTTCCTGCAGCATCGTAGTGAGGCTGCTCTTGAGGCAGCGGGTTACTTTAACACAGGGCTGCTTTTATTTCTACATCAGCCAGAGGCTCAACAACTCCCTGAAAGGAATTGGCTCCTGGAGGAACTGGGGGGTCTGGCTCTGCTCCTGAGGAACAATCACCAGGACAAGAGAAACCAGCCTCAAGTTGCCCCAGCCAGGGGAGGTTTAGGCTGGAGCTGAGGAACAATTTCTTGCCCACTGTCAAGGGTTGCCCAGGCGTGTCCCAGGCTGCCCAGGGCAGGGGTGGAGTCCCCCTGATCCCTGGAGGGGTTTCCAAGCCGTGGAGATGTGGTGCTGAGGGACACGGGGCAGGGGTGCCCTGGCAGGTGATGAGTGCTGGTCTGTGAGCCGAGGTGGACTCGAGGGTATGGCCCATGGCACAAGGGATGTGCGCAGTCAGTGCGGGGCTCCTGCCCTTCCAGGGGCACTGCCCTGGTGGCTGGGATCTATCTGAGGGATCGACTCAGCAGGAGTGAGTTCTTGTTCCCCGTCCTTGCGGAACACTGACACCAGCATCACTACTCAGTGCAGCGCGGCTTTGGGGTAGTCGTGCAACAATCGTTGGCTTTGAAGTAGCTTTAAAATGAAGCTGTTCTGCAGCGGCGAGGGCTGTGTTGACAGCAGGTAAACACCGTTTCTGTGTTGCATCTGCTCCCAGCAAAGCAGCTTCCTGCTAAACCTTCCTTCTGAGCATTGTTGTCTCGGTCCCAGGCTCCGCGCTGTGCATGAAAACTGTCCTTTTCGTTGGGGTTTTCTTTTGAGACAGGGGCGAATGCTCATCTTTCTTACAGGCCGAGCTGGGCTTTTGTCCTCTAGCTGTGGCTGGTTTTTGTGAACACCAAGGTGAAGAGTAGATCTGGCTCCATTACCTTGGTGTTGGCCGCCTGTGTTTAACCCTTGCTGACAGCAGCGAGCAGCTCTACAGCACGGGGCCCTTCCCTGCACAAAACCCCGTGGGTTTGTGAATGTTCTCTGCAGGACAAGGTGTTTAAATAAATGTTGACTTTGGGCTAAATTCATCCTCAATGCAAACAACTTGAAACCCAAGGGCGGTTGTTTTTGGCTCAGCCAGCGGCCCGTTCTCCATCCCTGTTGGCAGAGGTCTGGCTTTGACAACGGCAGTGCCAGGAGGAACCAGAGCATCCCCGCTGGTGAGATGCACGGCCGGCTCTGGCTCCCACAATGCGGGGCTGTGTCCGGGGGCTTTGCTGGCCCGGTGTGCTCCTTGCGGCGCGCAGCCCTGCTCCTGCTGCCGCCGTCCGGCCGCTGCGAGGCAGAGAAAGCCGCCTACTGAGAAACCTTTTGTTAAATATGGTCAGATCCTTAAAAGCTGCATTGAGTTTCTGGGTTAGGGTGGGAGTGGAAGATGGCATGTTGCGCTTCTGCCAGGAGGTAACAAGTCTTTCCTGTTTGCTGAAAGCCTGTAATGACGACACCGGGCTCGCCGAAGCCACCAGGCTGCTGCACGTGGTCTTGGTGGGGTCAACTTCTCATCTCCAGTGTCCATCCTGTGAGGAAATGACTGAGGAGACACACAAATATCTGAAAGATGTGGCAGCGTGGGTTTTTCATGTGGCTGCCTACCTTTTTCCTGGTGTGCGATGTCTCAGTACGGAGTGGAACTGGGTCCTGTAGGGCTGTCCTGCCCTGTACTGAAACCAAACCGCCATGTGTGCGGAAAGGAAAACCTGAAAATATCCTCACAAGCCGAAGTGCCAGAACTTTGAGGAGCAGATACAGGCAAAGCACTTAGTCTGGAGTCTATTTCCTTTTTGTTTCTGTTAATGTAGAGCTAGTGTTTTGGTTTTATTTTGCCCTGGAATGGGACTGTACAAAGATGCATTTAAGTGTTTTCGTCTTTTTCTTTTTTTTTTTTTTAATTATTTGTTTTGTTTTATTTTGGTTTTATGTTTTTAAAAAGGCCCAAACACCCGAACATCTTTTCTGTCTCTCCCTGTTGCAGAAACCGTGCGGTGTGTGTGTGCGAGCCGAAGCTGTCCGATCTCCAAGAGCGCAGTTTAGACTGCCACGCCATGGCTAACCGGGGATGTGCTCCCAACAGGCACAAAGCGAAGCACCTTCCGCTGATTTCCTGGAGTGTCTGGCAATTAGACGTGAGAGGAGGAACGGAGTTAGTCCTTTTCGTGATGAAAGATATGATCCAGAGGAAAAATGCAGATGGCAGTTGTGTTCTGCAACGTGCTTCTGTCTGCCTGGAGAAGGGCGGCTGGAGGTGAACAGTGAGGCTAATTATGACAGCCCAAAGCGCGGAGCAGAAAGGTTAAAATAATCCTCATTCGTATGTGGCAGCAGAGCACATCGCTCGCTTTTAACCGCGAATTTGATACGATTGAGAAAATAATTGCCACAGTTACTCATAAATGCCACAGTGAAAGTTGACTTTGGGGCTCCTGCTCTTGTTCATTCTGTTGTGCTGCTGCGAGCGGAACCTCGGAATGTTCTGTTGCACAATAGGGTGGGAAGCTGAGAGCACGTCTGGCTGCAAAGGAGACCAAAGGCAAAGCACTCGGGGTTTGTCGAGGGCGTGTTTGTGCCAAGACATCTCCTGGCTCACAGAAACCCCACGTGTCACCCCAACTGGGGCATATCGGCTGCAATCGGTGACCTCTGGGGGATGGGTTGGGGTGGCCAGTCC
This sequence comes from Todus mexicanus, assembly GCA_013389965.1. NCBI lineage: Eukaryota > Metazoa > Chordata > Aves > Coraciiformes > Todidae > Todus > Todus mexicanus. Next base: position 9,065 of record WEIS01032140.1, on the reverse strand, counting down.
CTGGGCAGAGCCGCGGTGCTGGGGGGCTGTAGGAAAGGCAGGTTTGGGCTACAGGGACCCCTGCCCCATGCCTAGCATCCAGCCTGCGGGAACGGGCCAGCGCTTTCTGCCCTGTGGCCTGTGGGTTAGCGCAAGTGTCGTATTAAAGTGAGCCCTGACTGGGAAATCAAGCCTTTAGTTCAAGTATGACAAATTGATTTGTATTTGAAATAAGTGCGTCCGTATGTGAAAGGCTTTTGTACTGATCGATCTTTATCACAGCGAGTGATCCGTGCAGTGCCTTCGCTGGGCTTTTATTTTTGTGTTCAACTTACATTTACTCTCAACCACCACCTTTCCAAACCAGTAGCAAAGTGGAGGATTTGGGAAGGGTTTAGCTGATTTTGCAGTGTCGCTGCTTCATTTCCTTGCAGTTAAAAAAGAAAGAATCGGAATATTTATGAATTTAAATATTATTATTTTTTTGCAAGTCTTTGAAGCTGTCATTTTGATTTATGTAGGCCCCATTTGATCGTGCGTGTAAAACCAGCCCTTCGTTGCTTTGAAATATTTCTTTTTTATACAAATCATTATGTGTAACCTGCAGTGATTTCTCTCTGCTGCTAAACGCAGTGCCGCTTTCCAAGGCCTACGATTTCCCTCAAATAACTTCTAAGAATCATCGTTGTGGTTGGAAACTGCTGCTTTTGATAAACGATGTTACACGTTCCAGCTCGGAAAAGTCTGCGGGGGTCTTAATTCCCTGGATTTGGGATAATGACTAATGCAATCAATTGCACTCGCTGCTATTTGTAGAAAACAATCGATGCATTTGCGCAAGGACCGAACGAGAGCGCAGGAATCCTTTATCTGATTTTAATTGCCAGGTTTTCGCAAGTGAAGAATGGAGGTGTGGGATGAGGGTGCCCCCGTGCTGGGGGGTTTCTGGGGATGGAGGTCCTGGTGCTTCCGAACCGCTGTTTGCCGGTACCATGGTTTCATCTCTGCGCCTGTGAAACATCCCCAGGAAACTCTCCCGGCCGCCAGCCAGCGTAGAAAAAAGTCATTCCAAAGCCCTGGATAGTTCAAAGGCAAAGTTCACTTTGTGGCTTCTGCTGCTGCCGGTTTGTTTGGGGTCCTCTCGGTGTGACAGGGGAGAAATGTCTCTAAAAGGAGCAAATCAATCTGGAAAGAAATTTACTACAGGAACTTACTGGAACTGTTTTCAAGAGAAGTCTGTACCCTTCACCGGGCTAACTGCTGCTTTGTCATAAAAGCTTCTGGAGGAAGCCTTTGGCAGGTTGGCACATGCCAGGTCGGGGGCTGTGGCTGAGGAGCAGTGCCCCTGCTCTGCCCTGCTTTGGCTGGGGGACGGGCTGTGCCCACCCTGCGGTGCCCACCCTGCAGTGCCCATCTGGTGGTGCCCTGCGCTCACCCGCAGCACCACGAGAGGGCATGCATTCCCTCGCTCATTGCCTCCCTCATCCACTTATTCATTCCCTCGCTCATTCCCTCGCTCGTCCCCTTATTCATTCCCTCGCTCGTCCCCTTATTCATTCCCTCGCTCGTCCCCTTATTCATTCACTCACTCATCCCCTTATTCATTCCCTCACTCATTCCCTTATTCATTCCCTCGCTCATTCCCTTATTCATTCCCTCACTCATTCCTTTATTCATTCCCTCCTTGCCAGGTGCTGCCGGCGATGGGAGCTCTGGGGATGTTGCCGCTGCCCCACAGCTCTGTGGTTGAGGCTTCTTGGCTGGTGCTGCTGCCCACAGAGCAGCCAGGACAGCTGCCCTCCAGCACCATCCGACACCCTTGCCACCCTCTGACACCTTTGACACCCCAGTCAGGTCTTGCCCAGCCTACAGCCCACCACAGAATCTCAGACTGGTTTGGGTTGAAGGGACCTTTCAAACCCATCGAGTCCAGGCTGGGATCTCTGTTCTTGGCTGCTGCCACTCCGGCATCCCCGAGGAGTGGATCCTTGCAGGGAGGCTCTGCCTGGCTAGAAACACCATTTTGGTGGCTGTTAGATGCTCCCAGCCGTTACATCTGCTTGTAGACTTGTAATGTTATTTCTTTTCCTGTGCTGTGTAGGAAATTGAGTCTATTTCTGTTTAAATACTGGGGTAATAGAGCCTGTTATTTAGTGGAAGATTTATGTAAATGGCTCTTTGTTTCACACGATTGAGCCTTATGAAGCGTAAGTTCCATCGATAATGTAATTACGCCACTGCTGCCATTTCAAAGCAGCACGTCCTGGAGCAGCCTCCAATTTCTGTATAGAATAGGGCTTGGAAACCTTGCACTTCTAAAATCAACTTCTATGCCACAGTAAGAAAAAATAGTAGGGCTGGATTACAGAACAGCCTGTTCTGGAGTCATCGACCTTTTCTGCTTAGAACCCAAGGTCTCTTTGATGTCAGAGCTGTGGAGCACCTATTCCTGCACAGAATAATTGCTTTACTGAAACTGGGTAAGCCTTAAAATACAATTCCCACCTTTCCTAAAGATTCATAGTTTGTTTAATGTCAGCCTCGTGGTCAGTATTTCTTCACTCTGGCATTCGTACCAGCATGGGCGTTGCGGTACCGTTTGAGTGTTATTTGAGTTCAGTAAGTTGTCCTGTGTTTGTTATTCAGGTGGATGTTGTTTGGTTTTGCAATAGAGAGTAAGGTCCTCGCAGCCTTTTGTGTCCCACTTCTGGCCAGAGGAGTTCCAAAACAGACTGTTCATCCTTAGAAGTCCTGTTTGAGTGCACACATTTCTTACACAGGACGTTTCCCTACAGGCAACCTATACAATTTTGGCATCATTTCTTTTCAGTGAGGGTCTTGGAGAGAGACTCTCTTACTCCCACCCTTGAAATGACTCGCCTGTGCAGCCTGAGGAAAGCGAGGTTACCCCGAGCGGGAGCAGGCAGTGACAGTGACTGTCCTGTCCGTCGCTTCAGGCCAGCCCCAAGCAGGGAACGCGTCCTCTTGCTGGAGTGGACCCGCTCTGCTGTCTGAAGTGACCTCCTGTTCCCACACGCTGCCAGCAGCTCTAGGAGCCCGGTGAGATGTCCTGTCGCAGCGTTGGGTGACCCTGCACCTCTCCAGCCTCTGTCTCAGGGAAGGGGCTGCGTGGCCTGACACGCTCGGCAGCAGTGCTGGGGAGCTCACTTGCTGTGGAGCCCGGGGACACTGGTGTCCTCCATGGGGTGCAGTGCGGGGACCTGGCCCGCGGAGCTGCCACTGCCACGCTGCCAAGAGCGCTGCTTAACCCTCCTTTGATAACGGCGATGTGGGTCGAGAGCTCGTGTCTCCGTTCCTGTGCTGTGGGGGGGATGTGGAAGGTGTCTGTGCCACAGCAAAGGCTGGCGTTGCCTCTTCAAGCGGTTTTCTCGTAGCAGTATCGTGAGGTTTCTGTTACGAAGCTAATCTCACTAAATTCTTTCTGCTGCCTTAAATGGAGACCAGGGATTGTTAATATCGGGCAGCCTGTACCTGTTGAGAGAAGCTATGAAACTGCTTCTGACCCGAGAAGCAGCAGCCAGCGATTTTCTTTCACCCGTGTGAGCAGTGGTAATCTTTGCCCTCTGCGCTTTTTTATCACAGTGTCCCAGTCCCACAGAGAAACATGTCACTGTTGTAGAAACAGTGGAAGAGAGAACAGGTGAGCCGCCTCCCCTTTCTTACAGAGTTAATTAACATTTTTCACAACCTTTGAAATTAATTATGTAGTAGTTGTATTTCAGTAGAAGCCGGGTGCTGCAGATATGCCTGGGATTGCTGCGTGCTGGACATCATGTAAGCAAGACCAGGGAAAAATTCCACACCCCCTGAAGCGTGTGTTTTAGCTGCATTAAGTATTGGAATTTTCAGCTTATTCCGAGGCCGTTAGACACATTCTGCCTGGTTCCTCTGTAGCGCGTCCTTTTGTTGTATGATTCCTTGGCGCTTCTGTGATGATTTTCACGTGCAGTGCTCCGCAGGTCAGGTGTAAGGCCCCTGGAAGGAAACTCGGCGAGCTGTGGGGATCGACCCTCGGGCGCTCCGCAGGCATCGTGCTCTTCGGCTTTCATGATCCCTGCCTTCCGAGGGATCTCTTCCTGTTACGCTTCTTCTCTGGGAATCAGAGACTCGTGTGGTGGCCGTGTAGGATGAATGGATCCTCCATCTCTCGATTTATCAGTCAGAATTCCCGAAGTACTGAAAATCAGATGTTACCGTTTCCCATTTTTGTCTTCCAGTTGCTGGGCTTGCAGGAAATGCTCACGATTGGGTGCTTGGAGTGATGTGCCCGTGTGGAGGGTGTATGAAACCCTTATGGGGAACAAGTACTGCAGGAATTAGCCGGGAAATAACCTCCTTTCTTCCCGATATGAGAACTATCATCAGATACTCATTTGGGAGGAAATAAGAACTTACAGACTTTAAATTTTTAGTCCCAAATACTTTAATCCCTGAAGTTTTAGTCCCTAAATTCTTTATCATACATTTAGAGATGTCTTCTGTCTTGCAGCTCGGGTTTAGCGGTGGTTCCTAATTAATTCCAGGCTGATGCTCTCCTTCTCAGCAAGTTGCTGGTGAGGTCGCCCTGGGGTTCAGGGAAGCCAAACGTTAGTGCTGCCGTTGCCGTTTTCTTCCATGCAGCAAACGCTGTTTGGAGAATGCTTTTCTGCTCTGTGTTGCGTGGAGGTGCTTCATATTATTAGTGTGATGTGTTTGTTAGAGTTCTGCAAACCAAGCCCCATGAAGTTTTCATTTCACAGACTCCCCCCAAACGTGGCTGTTCAGAAGATACCCTTTTATCCCGGAGAAGTCTTTAACCTGGGCTGCCTGCCAGCTGGCTTCTTGTTCGGTAGCGTTCTGTTCTTGATCTGGGTCATTAAATATTAAAAGGCAAAGTGATTCTGAAAGCCAGCCATTTTCTGGAGATACTAAATAACTGTAATTTGTTTCCTAATAGGTAGTTTTGTCCTTGTCACTGGGTCCACTCAATACAAAAATAAATGTGCGATGAGACAGGACTGTTCTGTAAGTCTCGTACACAGAGTGTTTGCTTGGAGAAGGAGCCTGAGAATATAAATTGGGGTGCAGACAGAAATAAGCTAAAGCTGTGTGTTGTGCTGGTCACTCAGCTGTCACCCTCACCCCACTCACCATCCGCCCGGTGCCACTGGGAGCAGGTTCTCCAGTGGGTCCCGCCAGACCTTGCCGGGGCTGTGGGACGAGTCCTGGGCACACCCACCCAGCCTGGCGCTGGTGCTGGCGCTGCCTGCAGGGCTTTGCGACCCAGCAGCACTGCTACAAACACCAGTAAAGTGTTTGTACCACACGCTGGGTGCGGGGGCCTGGGTTGCAGTGGTGGGTGCAGGTGCCCTCCTCCTGAGGCAGAGCGCAGAGTGTCCGTGGCGCTCTTCCTGACAGTCCTCTGGCTGGCAAAGCAGCCGGAGTACTGCCTTGTGCTTAAAAAACCTCCCAAAACAACAGATGAAACCCACCCCCCAATGCTCCGTTAATTGGCCAGCGTGTCTGTTGCGCATTTGCTGTGCTGCGAAGTCTTCCAACTGCTTTGCTTTTATTAGAAAAAAGAAAAAAGGGCAATATTTGCTGCTGTAACTCTTCCCTTCTGATTTTCTTTTATCACCAGATTTGTCTACAGGGATTATTTACCGGAGGAGAATTGCAGTGTGCTAGAATGTAATTCCTGAAATGTTAAGACAGGTAACTACGTAGAGAAACTTAGTCAGGTTGTAGAACCTTAATGCTTCACGGTGGCTTCTCCCATTTGAAAGGATCACATTTCCTAATGGTTTTATTTATTTCTTTATTAGAAAAGTTACTTTGAAAGAAAATTTAAGAGAAAAAAAAATCTCTGGAAACTGATTTTGTATTTATCTTGAATGGACACAACTGCAGCCTCAAGCACACTAAGATGTGGTAGTAGATTTACACGCTTTTAATATTTGTACCTGGAAGAAGTAAAGCTGTTTTAAAATGTTACCCAGGGCGCAGTGGAAGTACAGCCTTTCCCCCCGCCCAGTATAATCTTGAAGCATTTGCATGGCCTGTAGTAGCTGCTGAGGACTTGAGTGTTCTCTCTGGGGCCGACTCAGCTGCTGCACCCTCCTCATGAACCCTCGTTCTTATTCTTTCCAAATACTGAGAGGTGGTTCCATCCGTTCTTTTTCTTTTTTAAAAAAGAGCTGTAGTTCTGTTTCCCAGGTCAGTGTCTTAAAAGTGCCCGACATCTACTTGGAATGGGAATCCTGGCTTGATATGCAGAAGAGAAATGTAGCCCTGAAAGCTCCCTGGCTCATGTGGACACAGTACCCGTCTGTGAGCCTGGGGAGCCCAGGCTGGGCAGTGCTGGCTGCAGCTCTAGCCCTGTCTGGCTCAGAGCTCCTGCTGCCGCCCGTGCTCCTGAAAATGGGGTTTCTGTCGCCTTTGAATGCTTGGAATGAGAGGGGTCTGAATAATAATTTCTTTGGTANAGCCTGGCAGGGTTGTCCAGCAAGGTCCATGTGACTTTGGAAAGCTCTAAGGATGCTTTAATAAAAACCCACCAGCTTAGATGAAATGAAATTCCTTGTGGCTTAGGCATTTTTGAAAGCCCCATGAAACCCCCGCGCTGGGTTGTTGCTGTTTGAGGATAAGTTCCTCTGGCTTTTAAAATTGTTCTGCTTCAAAAATTTGCTGAGACCCTCTGTCCTTATTGAGGTTTCCTCTGTGCCAGAGCTGCCTTGCAATGGTAGATGTTGGTCCTGCTGGTGTAGAAACTCTTTAACTGCAGGAATGCGTGGTGAATGACGATGGTGGGAATCCAGAAGCCTCCTGCCCCTGTCAGATGAAGTTATAACTGTCTGTGCTGCCTTCAGCCCAGCTGCTTTGTAGAGCAGCGTGCTGTGGAAAATCAAACCACAGGGGCTGGTGGCTGAGACGTTTACAGAACCTCATCCATAGGACGTGGATTCGTTTACCCAGATTGAGGCTGGCAGTTACATCCTTTATTATTTTCAGCTCAAGAACCACAAGCCAGGGAAGGGAGACTGCGACCTTCCTGATGTCCCTAATGGAGCTGGGACAACTGAAGTGATGCTTGCTTGGTCCCAAGTAGTCAATTTAACCACAGTGTAGCTCTTCCTCTTAATGTCAGGTGGTTATTCTGTCCTAAATATATGTGAATGCAACGATGCCAACCGCTGCATATTCTCGCAAGTGAATTATTGTGGGTGCTTCCAAGCGGAGCATATAAATGTCTGAAAAGATCTAGCAGCAAACAAACATTACCATAAATAAATTATAAACCATTGAATAAGGCATGATGAGGCATATTTGTGTATTCAGAGGCCAGAAAGCACCTGAGTTATGGAATCGTAGAATCACAGAACAGTTTGGGTTGAAGGGACCTTTCAAGCTCATCCAGTCCAACCCCCTGCAGGGAGCAGGGCCATCTGCAACTAGAGCAGGTTGCTCGGAGCCCCCAACAACCTCCCCTGCAATGGGGACAGGGATGGGGCAGTGACCACCTCTCGGGGCAACCTGGGCCAGGCTCTCCCCACCCTCAGTGTTCCTCCTGCATGTGAATGTGTTTGGGTGAGCGACAATTTCTAGAGTAATTCGCTTGAGCTTTCCCCGAAGGTGAGTGTCATGTATGTTGGGTGTGAGCCTGCTTTGCACCCAGCTGGGCTGGGCAGCGTCCGTGTTGTTGAGGAGGACTCTGAGAAGATTCGTCCGTGCTCGGTGCCAAGCTGAAGGGCAAAGTCAGTGGCAAAGCTGCTCTGTAACCACCTGAATTTTTGCCGAGGTTGTGTACTGGCACATTTCCACGTGTCTGGGCAGGTTACACCGGTCTGTCCTCAGTGGAGAGTCCCTGCGTGGCTGGAATTCTGTCTGTGGTGTCGTTTGCCGTCCCTCGGTGTTTTAGTTGGACTGCTTTCCCCCTCCCCGCCAGGAGCATTATTTGCTCTCTCGTTCTCCATCCCTCCCTTGCCGTCAGATTCCTCATTCCCCAGCACTTTCCTCATCCCGTACAGCCCGGGGGAGCTGCAGCCTCTCGCAGTGTCTTGGGCGCAGGGTGAGGAGATGTCTCCCTGGTGTGGAGAGATGCACGTGATGCATGAGCAGCGCTTGTCAGCTGGAGGTGGGAACTAAAAAGGTCTCACGTACAAAAGCCCCCTCTCTTTGAAGAGCCTTGCACTGGATGTAACTTTCAATTTAGTTTTGAAAGCTGTGCAGGCTTTGGAAACTCTGCCTGATGCTATCTGAACAGGAATATTGCAAGACTTTAGTATAAAGAGACACTTTAATTAAGCTCCCATCATGAAAACAATTAGACCAAATTTGCCGTACTTAACTAGTCAATAATTCAGTAGTTGGGTCTCATTAATAGACTTCTCCCTGTGACTGTTGTAACGTTGCGGCATTGCCAGCTGCGCGCTACGGAAATCAATCACAGATCGATATCTTCCTCAAGCCTCCCTTTTTTTGTCCCCTGCAATGGTGAAACTGCAAAATGAATAAACAAAATCCCAACCCGAGCAGCCGAGTTCAGTGGTGAATTTTCACTGCTGACATCCATCCTGTGGGTAGGGGGAACTTCTCAGGTTCTCCGACTCCTTCGCTTGAACCCACACGTTTGTCGTCTTACAGAATTGCACAGAAATAATGGTCGTGGCTCAGCGAAGGCATCTGCTCTCTCTGCGTTGATGTTCTTGGAGCCTCTCCAGTTATCGCCTGTCTTGCCTGAAGCAGGGTCCAGCTGGACAGCGGGAGGTGGTCATTGCAAACCTCTCGTTACGCTGATGTTCCTGTGTCTTGTTACGTTGGCCTGTGAGATTGTCATACGAAATATGTGAATGTCGGAGAGGAATCCTGTGCCTGGGTATAGAACATTGGCTTTCTAGTATAGAGTTTACACCTAATGTTAACTAAGCAGACAGAAATTAGGACTTCTCACAGAAAAGCAGAATCTCTGTCACCGGGACACGTTTGCTCAACCGTGTGTTGGAAGCTTTTGCTCAATCGTTTCTAAAACAAGGTGTGAAGAAGGTAAGTCATTTATTGCTTGAATTTCTTCCCTAAATTATATTATA
>WEIS01032139.1:16842-72096 GCA_013389965.1 Todus mexicanus | reverse complement strand
CACCAGTGGCAGAGCTGCCCAGTGCCCAGCCCAGGTACTCAGCAGGCTGGTGTTTGCTGGGCAGCATTTCCTAGGGCAGCAGCCCTTGGCCATGTGGGGTGTCCCCAGTGCTAAGCTCAGGCAGGTCGGACATGAGGCTGTTGGCCAAGAGACTTCTGCAGTGATAGAGACACCCATCTCCAATCACAGCAAGTCCAGACATCCTGAGACCCTGCAGTGTTGGGTCAGTGCAAAGCTCATGGGTTTTTGCTAGCAAGGACAAAAATTCCCGTTACTGGGCCACAGGCTTCTCTCCAGCTTCCACTCAATGTGTGCTGATGGCACTCAGAGAGCAGCCACTCTCCTCTTCTTAGAGAGACTGCTGGGGATGGCAAATTGGCTTGTTACACCATCTGTCTGGTACATCAGCTTGCAAAGGAATTGAAAGGGTTCTGGGCCTGATTCCACATTGTCTGATGCAAGCTCAGCCCGAGACTGTCGCTTCACCATGGTGAAAGCCTCATGGAAGAGAAGAGCAGAGCCAAGCATATGTTGTACACTCAACTTGAGGGTTTTTTTCTCCTTTCTGATGATGCTCCTTGCCCAAGTTACCTGCTTGTTCCTCTGAGACCCTTTGCTGGTGACATCCAAACAGGACTTGGCCTTGATATGTGCAGATCTGCGCAGATTTGAATTGTAGAATCGTAGAATAGTTGGGGTTGGAAGGGACATTAAAGTTCACCTAGTTCCAACCCCTCTGCCATGGGCAGGGACCCCTCCCACTAAACCAAGGTGCTCAAGTCCTCATCCAGCTTGGCCTCAAACACTTCCAGGGAGGGGGCATCCACAGCTTCCCTGGGCAACCTGTCCCAGTGTCTCACCACCCTCAGAGGAAAGAATTTCCTTCTTACAATCAATCTAAATCTCCCCTCTTCTAGTTGAAGCCGTTACCCCTCATCCTATCACTACAAGCCCTTGTAAAATGTCCCTCCCCACCTTTGTTGTAGGTCCCCTTCAGCTACTGGAAGGCCTCTAGAAGGTCTCTCTGGAGCCTCCTCTTCTCCAGGCTGAATAGCCCCAACTCTCACAGCCTGTACCCACANCTCTCCCATGTCCCTTGCTCTCATAGTGGGAGTTGTGTTTGTTGGCACGGCTTGGCTCCCTCCGATCCTTCTGCCAGGGGAGCAGAGATGTTATTGCAGGCATCACAACACGCCGCGGTATCCTGCAGCGGTGGGTGGCAGCTGTAAGGGAAGGAAGATGTCTGCAAACTAAGGAAGGGCATCTCATGGGAGGTAAATGTTGCTTTTTGACACGGGGTAAATCCTCTGGAAAACGGCTCTTCGAAATTTTTGAAGCAAAACAGGGTCAGATTTGGTCAATAGGTTCAGCTTTCCCCTCTCCTATGAGAGTTGGAAGAGACGATATCTTGAACTCAACAGAGTATTTAATTTCAGTGTTTGAAAAAAGATTTAGAGATCCTAGAACAGTCGTTCTCCACATTTCTAGCCAGAACTTTTAAATTGAAAATGCTGTTAGTTTGTTTTAAACTCATCAGTGATCAAAAATGCAAATTGCATTAGAGCACAATAAGCCAAAAGGGAAACAAAGCACAGGCTGAAATGAAATTTATAGTGATCTAAATGAAAAGAATTCCTTCTTTATTTTTTTTAAGTTGTTCATTTTGTTGCTATAATTATTGACATTGTGTTTAAAAAAAATCCCTTCACTTTCCAACTCAGATGTTGAAGCAGGTTTACCTTTATTCTGGTTTTGGATGAGAATGTTGTGGCTTGCTGCAGGTGATTGTGGGTTACTCTGACTGTATCTCCTCTGGGTCTGATCCTAAAATCATTGTCCCAGGAAAGCATTTGCAACAGGTCTCCCTTCCTGTGGATCCCCCCTCCCTGAAAGTGTTCAAGGCCAGGTTGGATGGGGCTTTGAGCAACCTAGTCTAGTGGGAGGTGTCCCTACCCATGGCAGAGGGGTTGGAACTAGGTGATCTTTAATGTCCATTCCAACCCAAACCATTCTATGATTCCATCTTTTCTCTTCTGCAGCTACTCTTGAGAGGAAACCCAGGTGCACAAGCTGTGTGTAAGTCACATCTTGTCCCCAGGAGGAATGACCTGGGGACCAAGGTCTTGACAAGCACCAGTGCACCATGAGGGTAGTTTAGACACAGTTCTGATTGAAGCTTCTCTGTGGACAGCCTATGTGGAGGAGGTGCTGGAGGAAAGTAAAGGGTTGGGGAGCAGAGGACAGTAGGCAAGCTTCTAGAAAGGTACACAAGATTTCCAGCCCCTTTTCCCTCATTGTCTCTACCTGCTTCAGCCTGTTACAGCTCCAGAAGACCCCCTCGCATTTTCCATCACCTTTTGTCAGCAAGGAAGTGGTGAATAGTGTGGAGGCTGAGCTGTACTGCAAACATGCTGTGCAATATTTATAAAGGCCACTGTGAATAATTAATGGTTTCTTGCAATTTTGAAAGCTTAGCCACAAACCCTTTTGTAAGACTGGCACGAGACACAGCAACGCTTTCCCAAGGAGCTTTGCTGAAGTAGTTCCAGTCTGTAAGAATCCTCAGAAGGGCACGTCTGGTTGATCTACCTCTGAGGAGAGGGTAAGAAACCCATGCAGGAGAAGTACAAGCACTTTGGGTCTTTTGAGTCAAATGTTCCCCTATGGTTGCAGATCATAGAATCATAGAACCGTAGAATCATAGAACACCAGATTGGAAGGGACCTCAAGGATCATCTAGTCCAACCCTTTATGGTAAAGAACTAGAGTTTAAATGAGATTTCCCAGCACCCTGTCAAGCTGAGCCTTAAAACTGTCTAAAGTTGAGGAATCCACCACTTTCCTTGGAAGGCTATTCCAATGTGTAAATGCTTTCATGGTGAAAAATCGTCCTTTGGAGCCCAAAGATTCTCTTGCAGTGCTATTGTGTAGGCAATCTGCACCAAGCTGGCCATTCTCAACCCATTCTCTCCAGATCGGAGGTAACCTCTCAGCAGGAGCCATCAAGGTTCCGCAGGAATTTGCACTGGTGGAGATAATCATCAATAAGGAATTAAAGAGGAATTGCCATCAGAGCTTGAGGTGGTACCCTAAAAACACAGGAGCACTACATACTGAAGTGTGTATTTTGCATCTACTCTTTGTNCTCCTCTGGACCCGTTCCAGCACCCGGTAGCAGCTGTTAAAGAATATCCACAGAAAAAAAATATAAAAAGAGTTTCCAAACCATCATGTCAAAACCAGTCAAGTTTAAACACAAGAAAGGTCCAGTCCTGACAACAGATTTTTCTATAGAGCTGTAGGTCTGATTTTCATGTTCAGCTCATTCTCCAAGTGGTAGCTGCGTTTTGAACAAAAGCCAAGTGAAAACGTTGCTGCTGTTTCTCAAAATGATTATCCAGAAGGAGATGGAGAGAACTCTGTGTGCGTGTGTGAAAAAGGGAGCTCTAGAGTATGTCAGGTGGTTTTATAAACATGGATTAATGGTCTCCAAAGCTCAATAAGGCGACTGCATGATGGACCCAGGCATTCAGAGGAGCTGAGGAGAGCTTCAAGCATTTGTGTCATCATTCTTAAAGAGAGAGGGGAAAAAAATAATCTTCATTTAAATGCATATAGTGGCTTTTCACTTGGGACTGAATGTAAAGTTTTTCTATTAAAATGCAAATGAAAGAATAAACTGTAAGTCCAAATTTCTCCCTGAAAATGGATGTCTCCTCTCTGCATTGTGCTAACAGGTGATCTGTGCCTTCAGAGTGCAAGCATTTTATCTTGATTTTGGGAAGAAGAGAGAATAGGAGGGTAAGAAAAAGAGGTTTGAGATTTGGGGGCCCTAAAGAAATTGTGCCTCTTTTTGATGTATTAACGGAGCACTGTGTTCCGTTTGGAAAAGAGGCTTGGAAAAGCAGCAGAAGAAGGAGAAAAAAACATTCATGTGGACGGTGTTCCTTTTGTGGCTGTAATATTTCAGGGTCCATCTCACCATGAGCATCATCGTGCTGTATCAGTGCAGGACACTCATGCAATACTAGACTGTGTCAGCATCCAAGTCAGATAAGGAAAAGATAAAGTTTTGGGGTCATATGGTGGGCATGTGGAAGAGGCAAGACTTGAGCTCAGATGTTCTGCTGAACCTCAGCTCTCCTCTTTCCAAGAGAAAAAGCCCATGAGCACAAGGGGATCTTTTAGATATTTATCTGGAGCTCTACAGAAGGTTCTACTCCCTTCTCAGATCCAGAGGGTTTGGGGCAATTTTTTTCAAGACTCGATCTTTTTCATCACTTGTGAGCTCCATAGTTTGGAGGTGAAGAGTACTCATTAAAGTCCAATCAGCCAGTTCAAGACCCATTTGTCTTGCAGAGGTGGTGTTGCATGATGGCAACAAGACACCTGAGCAAACAAGCAGTGGAGGTGGGAGTTCATGGATCCAGTTGCTCCAGGCCTGGAATTGACTTTGCAAGCACAGAATATTTCTGAGCGGGTACAAGAGCAGGCTTGATTTTGCAGGGGTGAGGAGAAGAGTCTTGGGGTTAGGTCTGAACTCATCCCATCAAACTTGGCATTCACGCAGGGTGTCTAGGATAGAACTGGTGTCATCCTAGGCTCCTCTATTGGCCAGAAGACATGGCCATCTTCTGAAGACCAGCTAACATCTGACTAGCCCCTTAAAGTGCCTACCTCTCTCCATCACTAAAATGAGAGAGGGAAGGTACCTATTCTCCTCTGCTGCATTTTCAACATGATCTTTTGCCTTCACAGACTCTGACACTCTCTGATCTCAAGCCAAAGCGGGGACCAGTGTCCGGTGGCACCCAGGTGACGATTACTGGCAACAACCTCAATGCGGGCAGCAATGTCATCGTGACCTTTGGGCGACAACCCTGCCTCTTCTACAGGTATGGATGAGTCCTTCTTACTGTAATTACCCACTTCTGAAAGATGTGAGCAATTCCATTCAAGACACTTCTTCTGCAGTCCAGATACCTTATCCCTCAAGTGCCTCTTTTTCCTGTGGCTGTGTCTATTCAGCAATGGGATTTTTGCATTCTCCAACCTTACAGCGCATAGTTTGCGGTGGGAGAATAGGATTTATTTCATTGTTTTGATTGGTATTTGATGTGCTTTTTTCCATGGCCTCTTGTCAAATTTCATTACAATTCTCCACGGTCCTGTTCTTTGCTACTTGCTCTGGACTACGTCGTTTAAGAGATTCATTTTCATGCCCTTGCTTTAGTAGAGATGACAACGAAAATCTGACAACATCGGTTCTAAGTATTAAAACCTTTTATCCCAGAATAGTCTTGTAGTGCTAGGAAATGGATGATTTTCAACATTTTAGCTCTGAGTTGGCTCCTGTTCAATTGCAGTTCAGAGAGGCTTAATGTCAGTGTTACCTGCTGAATATTTCCTGATCCCTGTGAGAATGAGCCTGAATCCCATTCCCAGGGGCTCCCGCAGCTCAAAACTACCCAGTGCAACACATTTTGCTGCCAGTATCGGTGGAGGTTGATGTTGAAGTTGACACATTTCTCCCAGCATGTCTCTGGCAGAAACAGGGCTCATTCACAGGAGACCTGGAACCACTGTCTTGAGGTAGTGCCCTTCCTTCTTCTGGCTCTGAGGATTCTGTTTAGCTGCCTGTCAGGACTGTGGTGTGATTTAGCATCTATAATTCAGGAGGGTGAATTCACAGCTTTTGATTTGAAAGGCCAAATGGGAACCAGAGCACTGAAGAGACCAGGGAGTTTTAGAAGGGATTAAATATAGTCTTTCAGGGGAATTTGGAGAGCACCTTGAGGGTGCAGGCAGTGAGGATGAGTGACATGCTGTGAGAGAAGGATGCACCCTGTGTTACCCTTTCTAGGGATATAAGATGAGGCTGTATCACAAATCACAGGACTGGGGAGACTGAGGGCGTTTGGACCTTGGATTTTGGGCTCTTTATGGAAGGTAAGAGCCACTGCAAAATTCAGACCTAGAGCTGGTTTTGAGCCCTGCCCAAAAGGAAAAGTTAATGCAGAATCCTCTTTGAGGATAATCATAAAATGCTTCCCACTACATTAGCGCCTTCCGCGCAAAGGTCCCAGGCATGCTGCAAACTGCACTTAAACAAGGCTCACAGTCTGAATGCAAAGTAAACTTTATTACCCAGACTGGAAAGCTGAGGTGCAAACACCTCTTTTTATGAGCTGCTGCTGCATGAGTCTGAAGGCAGGAAGGAAACATCCATCAAGTATTTAATCACACAGAAATACCTCTGGAGAAAGGTCTGGTTTGGACTTCCCTTGGGGTTTGGTTTTCACTCTGAGACCTGAGAAATGACGGCTCTCGTGGTTTCATTTTAAACTAGTGACAAAGCAATGTTGCCTCCTTGGATAAATGTGTCTCGCTATTAACAGCATCTTCCTGTGGCAGTGAGTTTCACCACTTCACAGTGCATAGGTTAAAGTCACAGGACATAAGAGTTAGTAACTGTGCTCCTTCTGGCACGATTTGTTTTGCTGCTGGTAGCACTTGGTTTATATTTACTGGCTTCTGCTCACAGGAGATCCACCAAGCACATTGTCTGTAACACCACTGCCTCAGATGAAGGCTTTGAGAAGGTGAAGGTGTCCGTCAGAGTAGACAAGGCCAAGATACATCAGGAGTTGCAGTATGAATATGTAGAGGATCCAACTATCCTGAGGATCGAGCCTGAGTGGAGCATCTTCAGGTAAGCATCCCGTGGACAAACTCTCTCCATCTCTAGCACCTCCCACGGTTTTCTAATGCAGCACTGATGTGCTTAAATTGGTCCTTGATACAGAATAGTGCTCTCCAAGCATTATGAAGAAATAGATGAAGAAATAGATCTGTGCAGAGCTGCTTTCCAGAGCCTAAGACCATGAGGGCTGGTGGACCTGCCTCCTGCGAAGACTAAAAGGCCAGCAGCTCATTGCGCATTCATTGTAAAACCTTGGATGGTCAACGAGTCTCTGTGCTCACGTGTTCTCCAGGACAAAATTTTCACAGAGTCTAATGAAGGATCGAAAGGAGCAGGGTCCTCTCTCCAAAAAAAACCTCTGTATAGTCCAAACCGAAATGATCCTGCATCTCGCCTTCACTGGTAGAGCAAAGCTTCCTGGCTTAATGCAGCAAAATCCAGCTGACAATGCTCACCAGATACTTGCCTTGGAGACATCATGCTTTAATTACAAGTCTTGCAAGAAGTCTCTAACCTAATGTTAAAGCTTTCATAGAATCACAGAATGGCTTCACTCTCTTTACCGCAGCCCAGGGTTTATCTCCAGCACCAGGATACTCCCTGTCCGAGTTATATTGCAGACGACTGTGACTGGTTAAACTACACAAGTTGTAACCCTAAAAGCTACAATTCCTAGTGCTTCTGGTTAAGATTGTGCTTCAGGTCCCACTGGTCTGCGTCCACAGCTTTGCATGGCAGTGGGACCTGTGACTGATCTCTTAGACCTGGACATAAATGTCATAGCTGCATTTAGAGAAGGGAATCTCTTGGGTTTGAAAGCCACAATACCTACCTTTCCCGTGGACTTACTGGCTCAGGACTAAGCATTGCTTGTTTGGCCATCACGCCTGAAAGCCCCAGGGCTGTCTCCTGAGATGAAACAAGAAAGGAGCACTGGTCTTTGCCCTATCAAACAGCCTTCCTCCTCATTAGGCTTCCATTTTCCTCTATATCCCATTGACGCTGCTTTGGTGAATTCAGAGGGTTCACATGAAGGTGTCTGAGAAGAGCTTTTGCCCTGGTTGCGGAAGGCATCAAAGTGATACCCAAATGCTCTCAGAAGCCTGCAGGAATGACCTTAGAAAGAGAGAAATCAGTCATTAAATGCACTGGTATTTTATTGAAAAGGTACAAAAGTAAGAAAACTCAGTCTCCTTTCATTCAACTGCATCAGCTCTCTGCTTCCCTGTCAAACTGGACTGATTGGAGTATCTGGGGATTAGGGCTTGTAAATCTCCCCAGTTCAGCTCCCATTCAGAAGATGTCTTCACAAATCAATTAGTACCTTTAATTACCATGAGGGAATGTACAGATTTAGCTGGATTGAATCTTTGCACAGTGGACTTTAGTGTCTGGATTTTCCATTTGGGGGTTTTTATTTTCAGTCAGAGTTCAGGTTATGAGTGAAATGAGAAATGACTTTACTCCCTTCCTTACTGAAGGGAGTTTGATGCCAGTTAAAAGGTGCAAGACTGACAGACTAGAAGAGCGAATTTCCCCGTTACCCCCAGAAATGTTGTAGCATGGAGACTTTTCTCCACCTGGCCTCAGGTCTGGTTGGGAGGTGAGAGGAGAAGTTCTCCAGAGCCCATTTGCTCCTTGGTTTCTCTGCTGAAGCTGCCAGCAAGAGGTGAAAAAGCAGCCAAGGAGATGCTTTAGGTGCATTGGCAAAGCTTTGCTCAGCCTGGGTGTACAAAGTCTCTTCATCCGGTTGCTTGCTGTCTTGAATCTCCCATCCTATCTCCCAGCATAAAGGAAATTAAGGAGAGGTGCTTGTTTAGTGGGTGCTAACTTACTTTCAGGGTGTGTAGGTCCTAGGATGGATGACCTGTCTCATCATTCAGGTACAATCTCTACCCTTTGCTCTTTTCAGTATCTCTGAATTCATAGAATCAGAGAATTGGATCAGTTGAAAAAAAGCTTTAATATCATTGAATCCAACTATCAACCTAACACTGCCAATTCCACCACTAAAACTATGTCCCCAAGCACCTTATCTACATGTCTTTCAAATACCTCCAGGGATGGTGAATCAGAAAGCATCCACTTGAACATTAATCAGTGCTTAATTTTAACCAGACCTACCCACTTTCATCCTCTTTCTCAGAATCATAGAATGGTTCAGGTTGGAAGGGACCTTTTAAGATCATCTAGTCCAACTCCACTGCCATGGACAGGGACATTTTTAAGTTGTGCACTTTTAAATCACTCCAAAGGTCCATAACCTTGGAAGGTGGTGCAGAGAAGATGCAACATCCAGGACTGCCACTGTGATTCAGGATTTTGGGGACAGCTTTAAGCGCTTTACCTTGCATCTGTCACTGCAGATGATATGAAATTAGGTGGGAGCATAAATCTGCTTGAGAGTAGGAAGGCTCTACAGAGAGATCTGGACAGGTAGGACCAATGGCCTAAGCCAGTTGTATGAGGTTTAATAAGGCCAAGTGCTGGGTCCTGCACTTCAGTTGCAACCCCCCCTGCAATGCTACAGGCTTGGAGAGGAGTGGCTGAAAAGGACCTGGGGGTGTTGGTTGACAGTCAGATGAACATGAGCAGGTAGTTTGCCCAGGTGGCCAGGAAGACCACCAGCATCCTGGCCTATATCACGAATGGTGTGGCCAGCAGGACTAGGGAAATGATTGCCTCTCTGTACTCGGCATTGGTGAGGCCTCACCTCGAGTACTGGGTTCAGTTTTGGGCACCTCAGTACAAGAAAGATATCAAGGTGCTAGAACAGGTCCAGAAAAGGGCAACTAAGCTGGTGAAGGGCCTGAAGAACATGTCCTGTGAGGAGCAGCTGAGGAAACGAGAGCTATTTAGTCTGAAAAAAGGAGGCTGAGGGGAGACCTTCTTGCTCACTACAACCGCCTGAAAGGACGTTGTAGAGAGGTAGGTGCTGGTCTCTTCTCACAAATAACTAATGACAGAATGAGAGTAAATGACCTCGAGTTGATACAGGAGAATATTAGACTTGATATTAGGAAAGAATTTTTCACAGAAAGGGTTGTCAGGTCTTGGAACAGGCTGCTCAGGGAAATGGTTGAATCAACATCCCTGGATGTGTTTAAAAGTCACATAGACATGATCCTTGGCGACATGGTGTAGTATTGGACTCGGTAGAGTAGGATAAATGGTTGGACTTGATGATCTTGGAGACCTTTTTCAACCTAGATGATTCTGTGATTCTGTGACCTCTTAGCTTTGGAGCTCTGTCCACCAGGCCATAGTGGAAACAAACATTAGAGTAAGGCCTCCACACAGACCTGGATGAAAGTGCAACCAACTCCAGCCCTGAGAAGCACGTAAGTAATAAGTTAGTCAAGACACGTGAATCTGGAGGTAGACTGAGGAGGCTGTTCCTCAGTATATTTGTTATGCGGTATGATTCATTACAGCAAATCCACTGTGCTTCTCTGATTCATCACTCCTGGCTGTAGGGCTAAGCTGTTTGGAGGGATAGATTGCTACTAAACCAGCTTTGCAAAATTAGTGAATGAATGTACCGAGCCTGGCTTAAAACCTTCTCAAGTGCCATTTTCCAAAACAATAAAGAAAAGATTACTGCTAATTTATTCCCGTAGCCAAAAAAATAAAAAAGAAACCACCCTAGATTCACACTGAGCTGGCAGGTAACTAGAATTTTATGAGGTTCCATTAATACTTTTGATCTGGGTTTGATTTGAGTTAGGTCCAGCAATTATCTGAGTCTGCAGACAGAAAATTATGCTCGGAGGTTTTGGGACAATAAGGAATTCAATTAAGAAAGCCTGAAGTCTTGGCACTTCTCTTATTTTGCTGAGCTCTCATCTGATCTGGTCAGAGAAGTGGCCATGACCAAGCATTTAACCGCAGTCACAAAAGATGGTGACTAGTGGCTTTCATGCAAAGGCAAGCAACAGTTTTATTTGCTTGATTTGCAAGCCAGAGGGGGTTTGGGAGTGAGTCTGTGTCTTCAACAAACACAACTGCTTTGGCATTTGGTTTTGTTTCAGAGAAAATGCCCCTCTCTGATCCAGTGCTGTGGTCTGAGCCTGCAAACTCGGTTTCCAAATCAAATACAGAATTTTTAACACGTGGGTTTAAAACTGTGTGCACAGACTTTGTTGATTAAATAGGATTTATGTGTACATACACAGAGTCGTGGATCTGTACAAACTTTTAGCTGAGTAACGATGCAAAATCTCTTCTAGTTTGGATCAGATTTGTAATAATAAGAAGCGATATCTCATGTATTCAAGAAAACTCAAGCATCCAAGCAGATCTTACAGAAATGGAAAATGTGGATTTGGTGCCTAAATTTCCCATTAGAAATTTCCCATCACAGCTGATGGTTTCAGAGAGCAAGAACTTGAGGTACTCTGCAAAACTCAAAGTCAAATGTTGTCCTAACTGTGGATCAGCCCATACAGGTGTTGTTTGAATGAAAGACCATAAAGAACCTCTCAGACAAGTGTCAAAGGAGCGCCTGGCAAAAGATATGTTTGTGGCAATGCTCTTTGGCAGAGCTTATGGTTCATTACTTCAGATTTACTATGTTTAAACTAGTAAGTACTTAACCCAGGTCTATTCTTTGCTCCCGAAGCCAACCAGTGTGCATAACCCTCATCCATTGCCATGAATGATCTTTCCTCCTTCAAAGGAAGTTTAACTTCATTTGCCCTGCTTCTTGGGACTACTACCTGGCCTTTGCTATCCCTTGAGCCACAACCAGGCATTGCTTGGGGTACTACTGAGAGCTTATCAACATCTATGACCACCAGCTAGTGTTTGAGCTTGTGTCTTGGCCTTTTGCTTTATCAGTATGGGTGCAATAAGAAGCGCTGAAGGACAGTCCCAGCAAGCTGTGACCAGCTCTTTGATAGCTGATATCTACACTGCTGAGCAGAGGTTTGTATTGCCATTCAATCCTACCTGCCCCATCTGGTTAATAATGGAAGATAAATGAGGAACATGGAAAACAAACGGCAGAACTGGGGGAGATTTGTTGGCCAACACAGGCTTCTTCTGTACAGTGTGTTTATTCTCTGGTGTTCTCTCATTTATAATATACTTGTTCCACCTTTCATGTATGGGTAAATTTACCTGGAGGCAGGAAAGGGATTCTGAGCTTTCTTTTCCCAATCCTACTGACTTCCATATGGCCTTCCCTGCCATCATCAGCAGAACACTCCAGGAAATAAATTGCAGCCTGGACAGTTTCCAAGAGGAGTTATGGATGCAGGTGTTGAAACCAATGAGAGCACTCCTCGCCCCGGGGAACCCTCAGAGATGGGGCTGTCTCTTGAGGACATTTCTTCATCCTACCCTGGCTGTGTGAGCCCTGACAGCTGAGGGGTTTGCTTTCTCAGGTAACTCTTCCCCCTTCAGCCTTTGAACCCCGTTGCTTCTGCCACAGGTCTGCAAAGAAAGAGCTCACCCTGGTAGAGCAATGCTATTTAAATTTGAGATGGCCAAATCTGCCTAGGATGAAGTCTTCCCCTCCATGTGGTGTTCAAAGCCAACCCATGCATCAGGTCCTACTGGAGCCTGGGAATGCTCCTTTGCAGTTTCCTTCCTCCTTCCTCTCTTCTCCCCAAAGGCCCACAAACATCACTGAAGGCTGCAGCTGGAAGAGAAAAGGGAAAGGAAAGAAGAGTGTTTCTGAAAGCACTTTCCTTCTGGTGACGCTTAGTGCAGGGAATGAGAAGGGCTCCGTCTACATCCCCGCGCCTAAAACTGGCCTAAGGAAGATGTTGTAAAAGCAAGAAAATCAACAAAATGCAGGGTTGTAGCTGGTATAAGTCGGCTTTCTCAGGAAATCACTCCTTGCCTGAGCGAAGGGACACAGTGAATGGAAATCTTTGTTCTGTCCAGTGTTGGATCTAACACACACAGCAGAGCTTATCTGGCACCAAAGGAAATCAAGCAAATGCTTTATGGGCACCATGGTTGAAGACTTTGGCTCTGTTTCTTCTAGATGCTGAAGGACCTGGTTTCCCAGCAGTACTGAAGTGGGTTCACTGAGGTGACATTATCTTATTTAGGGTGATGTTTTTAGAGCAGGTTTAACATGTAAGATGGGGCTACAGCCACCAACCAAGGTAGCAGTGAATCCTCAGAGGTTGCTTGTGCAGGGTAGTATCTATAAGGGTGGTTTTAGGTTCCCTTCCTTCAGTGATATAGGATATACAGTCTGTGGAGCATTTGGAAGAGCTCCTGTTGGATTTCTGGCTCTTCTTTTCATTACTGAAGTTTGCTATTGCTAAACTCTAAGAATAAAAAACACCTAGACTGTGTGGTGTGGGTAGACACTTCGCAATCAACTTTTAGGAATACAGATTGCCCATTGCTGGTGCAGTTGGTCCTGCTGTCTATCAGCAGGGTTCATGTGCTTGTTTTATTTCTTCTTCTCCAGTGGCAACACACCCATTGCAGTGTGGGGAACTCACCTAGACCTGATCCAAAACCCTCAGATCCGGGCAAAGCATGGTGGAAAGGAGCATGTCAATGTGAGTATGGCTGTTAAGGTGGGGATCAACTTCAGGAGGGGATGTATCCAAGGTGATGATAGATGCTGGCTTATAGCTCTGGAGGCTGAAATCTCCTATTGCATCCAGAAAGGGAGATATGACTTCTTTTCAGAAAGATTGCCCCATCCACTCATCCAGTTCCAACCCCCTTGCCATGGACAGGGACACCTCCCACTAGATCAGGTTGCTCAAAGCCCCATCCAACCTGGCCTTAAAGGTTTCCAGGGATGGGGCTTCTACCACCTCCCTGGGCAACCTGTGCCAGTGTCTCACCACCCTCATGGTAAAGAACTTCTTCCTAATGTCTAATCTGAATCTATCCATTTCCATAAATTCTCCTTGTGCTGGGTTTCTTTCTCCAGAACTGCGAGGTGCAGAACAGCACGGAGATGACCTGCCAGGCCCCAGCGTTGGCTGTTGATCCCAATCACCATTCTGAACTTGCTGAGCGTCCGGAGGAATTTGGCTTCATTCTTGACAACGTGCAGTCCCTGCTGATCCTCAACAAAACCAACTTCACCTACTACCCAAACCCAATCTTTGAGGTTTTCAATCCCTCTGGAATCCTGGAGCTGAAGCCAGGAAGTCCCATCATACTGAAGGTGAGATGGGGATCAAGGATTGGATGAGGAAGGGCAAACATATGTTGCCTGTTGCCTTTCTGTGTCTGCCAGCACCCCACAAATCACAGTGACATCCTGGTTGCATCCCAGAAATTTCTTTCACTCGTTACACCTACCATATCTTATCTTATCAGGGTCACCATCTGCAAACACGAATCACTGCTCAGGGTCTGCCAATACCTGTCACTAAAAAATCTAAACTCCTGCTGCCGCTACCTGTGTGCAGCCTAAATTTGTACCCACTGCTGTTCACCAGAGAAGAACATTTTCTACCCCTGCAACAGGGCTGGCAATTAAATATCCAGGTCTATCTCTTTCTTCAGTCTTCAAGATTTTCCTCTCACTCCTGGTTAAATCCTACACCAGTCCTTGGTCATTTCTGTAATTTGGACAGCAATACAGAGGAGGAATTTGCTGATGGAACACTTCCATATCAGAACTTTAAGTGGTGCATGTGGAAAAAAATAAAGATTGCACCTGCAGAACATCTTCTCACATGTTTGGAAAGGGATCTGTTTTACTAGCCTGAATATATTTAACTGGCCTACATATGTTTTACTGGCCTATATATGTTCTGTGAGGGCCTGTTTGTGTGAGACATTATGCAACATTTCTCGTTTAGGAACAGTACAGGTTGTTTTGACTGCTGACAGTCTGTAGCCATCCATGTTGTCCTCAGCATGAATCTCCAATTTGGCTTTTCCTCTCTGTACTAGCTAATGGTGAACCACAAATGTCAAGTGCGATGTTGAAACTTCTGTCACAGGCACAAACTGGAGGTGGAAGGCAAACTGCTTCCTTATGTGGATTTTTTGTGTGTGTGGTAGTGATATTCCTCTCTATCTAGGGCAAGAACCTGATCCCACCAGTAGCAGGAGGGAACGCCAAGCTGAACTACACTGTTTTGGTCGGTGAGAAGCCCTGTACAGTGACCGTATCAGATGTGCAGCTCCTGTGTGAGTCTCCAAACCTCACTGGACGGCACAAGGTGATGGTAAGTGGTGTTTAAACCTCAGTCTTTCCTCCCTGGGTGGGTTGGGAGGGCACATCAGTGCTGAATTGCTGGCAGAGATCTCCCAGGAGTTCGTATCACCATTTGCCTTCTATAGATCTTATAAACACCAGGGTCCTTTCTTGACAGAATATCCCCATCCAGAGTAATTAAAGAAGTAGAAGAGTAACCTGGAGATCTTTATGGACAGTGAGAACCTTTTCCTAATCAAGACCCTTTAGGAAAGTTTGCCTCTCTTCTCGTTTTCTTATGGTCTGTATGAACCCTAGGTATTCATGTGAGTTCATATATGGAATATGTTTCCTACATGACGTATTTGATTAAATTCTACACAATTCCCAGCGATTACTAATATTCTAGTGGCTAAAATTTGCCTTCATGTAGAAGAACTAAAAATGAAGCAGGACGTGGACGACAGTGTGACTGGGCTTTGAGGTTTTGACATCTATGCAACTTAGTATTCTCCTGCACATCCTTCCTGGAACCTGTGAAAAATGGACCTTGTGATTACATCAGAGGGAGCTTCTCCTCCTCTCCCCATTGATTTATTCACTCCTTCTTTGGTTTCCTCTGAGTAATTTGCATTCCTTAATGCTGCTGCTTGATAAACAGCACATCAGCAAACTCGTCTGAGTTGTACCGAGCTGTGGGTGGAAACACACCAAAAACTAACAACTGACATCAGACATACAGATGATCAATATTTCTCATCCTTTTTTTTTGCTCTGTTGCCCTCCCAAAGTTGTATCTGTCACATAGTTAGCTATTTCAATGCAAAGACACTCATAGATGTTGATGGAGACACACTACATGGTGTTTTAAAAAGTGACTTTTCTGGAGACTTCTAGAAAATAGAGTTCATGGTGACCATTTTTGCTCTCATTTGTGACTGCTGCTGGGAGACCTCATACTGGCCACTTAACTTCTCTGTCCCAAAGTTTGTCAGCTGGAAAATAGAGGTAATAATCCTTTTCAGCCATGCAAGTATACTGTGGTTCTCGATTCATTGTAAAGCACATTAAGACACCCCAAGAGGAGCACTATTGAAGTGAGAGATTTTCTCTGTTAGAATACCAAAGCTTTTGAACAAGGCAATATATGTTCCTTGTCATTTTTGTGAATATAATTAAACATATGGTTAGTCAGAGATGGACAAAGCCAATCGTAGAGAGAGAAAACTCAAAGTCAGGTGGGCAATAATTCAGCCCTGGGGATCAGGGAGGATGAACAGCTGGTCAGGTCTTACTAATTGGGAAGACTCCCCCGTTTCTGCAGCTTGGGACATATTAAGCGAAGCCATAGAGAAAAGAATAATCCCTTTTTGAGGACATTGATCGAACAGAAGATGCTGCTGGAAACATGGAAAGATGATCACATTGAAGCCTGTTAATGGGCATCTGTATTAGGGGCAAGTTACAGATTTCTTGTTCAACTGCCAATGCCAAGGCAATGATTTGACAGTGTCTGGGCTGGGAACCTGCTGGGAAGGTCACCTGCAATGGAGGCCAGTGCTCAAGGATGGACTTTTTGCATCTGGAATTTAACAGGGGAACAGCTGGGCTGGGAGATGTCTCCTCCAGCATTGCACAGCATCTCTGTTGCTCGACTTGGTACGAAATGTATCCCCATGTTTCATATGAATGTCACTTTGATCATCAGGAAAATTGACAGGTAGCTCTCTCCGGTCCTCCTCCTGTTTCTGCCAACAATTTACTGTGCGACCTTGAGAAAATTGCTGAACAACCCTTTTCTTGCAAAGTGAGGTGGCCTAGATCTGAGAGGGGGCCATGGGAGTGAATCAAGACTTGTAAGACTGAGATTATTTCTAAGCGAAGGAATGGTGATGATGACACGCCTTGATGTCAACATGGTTTTGATCTAGTTCAGCTATCTTTTATACAATGACAGAGTTATTTGAAAGAAAAAGAAAATGTAGAAAAGAACTAAAAGGTCTGAGCAATGGTTAAAAAAGATTGACTAAAACCCAGAGGCAAGCTCTTTTCCGAGGAAAAGAAAGAGACGTGAGGAAGATCCATGAGTCACTATGTTGGAGAAGGTCCGCAGTGAAGACGTGGAGGGCTTTTGAAGGGTTGCTGATATCTAATGTAGGCACTTACATGCAGAAAATCACACTGGACTCTTTGTACAATGAATGGAGAGATGGTCAAATGTAACAGTTGAAGTCCAAGATACAATTCATCTCATTCTATGGTTGACACATTTGACCAGGGTAAATTTGCACTAGTAAAGAAACTGCCACAGTCAAGCTTTGCATTGCAGGAACTCCTAAACTGCCATAGGTGACCCCTAAGACTTTGCTGAAGAAAATTGGCCTCTGCCATAGTGCCATTTAGGACAAATTCTTTATTAATAGGTTTAATAGGTGGCCAGACTGTTGTTTGGTAGTACAGAGGGCTCATGTTCAGTCTTCCAGAAGGTGTAAATGGCTTTCTTCAGAAACACTCAGTGGCCCAAGAAATAAAGTAAGGTTATATCTACATATTTGCTTGTTTTTCTTTTAAATGTTCACAACAATACTGCAGCCTTGCAGGCTTTCTTCTTCAGGAGATAGATTCCGTCAGACCATGACAGTTTGATTCATGGATTGTGAGACCTCCTCAGTCTTGAAAACACCTTTAGAGAGGAACGCACTTTGTTAGATGCCTGCCTCTAAGAGTCTAGATCCTCTTACAGTTAAGGGAGAGAAATGGGAACTTCCACGCAATAAAATGTCTCATCCGAATGTCAAAGCAGGGGTCAAAAGTAGCTCACATGAATTGCATTCTGAAAGTGCTTTTTCTCTGTATTGACTCTGAAAGTGTGTTGTAACATCTGACTAACTCAGAGGTGCATGTTGAATGGAGGAATCCCACCTGTGGAGACAGGCTGTTCTGCAAGCTTTGAGAACAAACCTGCACTGGGGATTGGGACGGGGTTGTTTGATTCTAGTCTGGCACTCCTTCAACGGACTCACTTGACTGCAGGGCTTGAAGGAAAAGGGCATTGTCAGAAACAGAAAATTAAATATAATGCATCTATTTACTGATCTACGATGACAGTAAGGAAATTGCGCAAGCTGGTGAGCAAATTTTGCTGGGAGGATTTGAATCAGCGTGCAAAAGGCAACAGCTTTCAGTGCATAAAGCAGCATGTGAGTTTGGCAGTTTGTCTTCTCAGCTGAGAGTGCAAATACCAAACCTCTGCCCAATGAAGGCTTCATAAGCAAGTTGAGCCCTATATCTTGAAACAGAAAAAGTAGTTACTAACGAGTCCTCAACACAAGTTCTAGGTTGTTCCTTGGCCACTGAAGATGCTCTACAAGCCATCAATGTCATGCTACAGGAATGGTCATCTTGAAAACTATGATTCGGTCAGATGAACTTAAGTTTGGTTTCATTTCTCGTTGTGGACATTGTTACCTTTCTAGACTCCATCCCAAAATGGCATGAAAGGATCTTGTGGGCAGAAATTAGGTATTTCCAGATATTCACTTTTGTCTTGTCCAAGACATCAGGGTTACAGCTAGGTGGCTTTGTCCAGGACCCACTGAGGAACAGCCCATAGATGGTGCTAGACCAAGACAAACATCTTCTCAGAAGTTGTAACTGAGGCCAGAATAATTTGTAGGACATGATGGGGTCACAAAGATTCATGTCCCCATCAAGGACTGTGGCTGTGAGGACTGGAAAGGTGAGGGAGAGCTCCTCATAAATGAGGAAGTAAAAGATTCAATTCCATGTTGCAATTGCCCCAGTTGCAGCGGGAAACACATAGCTCTGGGATCTTGACTGCATTTATGCCTGACAGCAAGACCTTGCACATCGTGCAGGACTTGCTGTGCCTCTCTGTGCCAAAGCTCATCCCAGTTGAAGTGATGAGGCTCATCACCACGTCGCAAGCTCTTTGCACAGCATCTTCCTAGCTTTATGTTGGTCTATAACCAATGTTCCCCTACCCATCAGTCATCTTTTTATACCTCATGATAGCCAGCAGTGCTTTTCCCATTACCACTCAAACTTCTCCTTTACAAATAACCTTGAACAACCTTGCAGTAGCCTTAAGCAAGGAGCAACCTGTGGGATTACTGTTGGGAGATGTGTTCATGCTGTAAAAATGGGCTCCTAACAGATTTGCTTCAGCAGAACATTTTGTTGAGCTTGCAGCGGCATCGCTTGTGGGGTTTTTTATGGCTGTTACAGGCAAGGTCTTTGTATAGCAGCTTGTTCCAGAGGCTGGAAGCAGCTCTGGGAACTTATGGGAGTGTGTGGAAAGAAGAAAGCTGTGTTCAGCTCCCTGCCCCACTGGTGAACATATGCAGTCACCCTGCCAGCGTGTCTAGAGGAGGTGTTGTAAAGAGCATGGGCCAGGCTCGGTGGTTCTTGTGACTACTTTTACCTATCCCAGTGATTTCCAGATGCAGTTTTCTCCAGCTGAAGAGTTAAAAGTGAATTATTACTCTGGTTTCTGCCTTCCCAATGTACTGATGGTTGCTGTGCTAGCTGTTTGGGTCAGATGTCCTCTGCCCCATTTTGAGGTTAGGACTCATCAGATCATATACCATGAGCTTTTTGTCCTGTATACATTTTGGGACTAAGTGTCATTAGTGAATGTAGTTGTTTGGGACAGGGAATGGAAAACCCAGAATGAAGTCCAAACGGATGTGTAGGGCATTGGGACTGGTGATATTTGTCTCACCACAATTCATAGAATCATAGAATCATAGAATGCTTTGGGTTGGAAGGGATCTTTCAAGGTGATCTAGTCAAGCCCTCCTGCAGTGAGCAGCGACATCTGCAACTAGAGCAGGTTGTTCAGCCTTAGTCAAGATGATGATGGAATTCTTCTGTGTTCCTGCATGTTCAACAGTTTCAATGCAACCATTTTCTACCTTCTCTCTAGGCTCGTGTAGGAGGGATGGAGTTCTCGCCAGGAATGGTCTACATCTCTCCAGACAGCCCTCTCAGCTTGCCAGCTATAGTCAGCATCGCGGTAGCTGGTGGCCTGCTCATCATCTTCATCGTGGCTGTGTTGATTGCGTACAAGCGCAAATCCAGAGAAAGCGACCTCACCCTCAAGCGCTTGCAGATGCAGATGGACAACCTGGAGTCCAGGGTGGCGCTGGAGTGTAAAGAAGGTAGGATGAGGAAGGAGAGCTGACCCTGTATCAGTGTTGGTAGTAGACAGATATCCAACCACAAGGCTTTGAGCCACAATATCACAAGCAAAAGGAGTGTTGAACCCTGTGGGTATGGCTCAAACCTGGATCTAATCTGACTTTGCCTGTTTTCTCTGAGTCCAGCCTTCCTCCACTCTGTCCTAACTGCGTTTGCTAACTTAGAGTGCAGAGAGAGCCTTGGCACATGTCCCTGGGGAAAGGCTGACACTCCTTTTGTCCACATTCTTCTTCCTCTCCACATATTGCTTCTCCACTTGTATGTAGGTCTCATGCATGTGGGTCTGAGAGCCTTCCCCATCACTGTGAGGGAGATCTGGACTGCCATTGTTACATGAGTTGTTCCTCTTTTGTGTCAGCCTTTGCAGAGCTACAGACAGATATTCACGAGCTGACCAGTGATCTGGATGGAGCTGGGATCCCTTTCCTCGATTATCGAACCTACACCATGAGGGTGCTTTTCCCTGGCATTGAAGATCATCCAGTCCTGAGGGATCTGGAGGTAAGAGACCATCATTTCCTGCTTCTGGCTCCTCTCATGCCTCCCTGTTCTCTCTTGAACGCAAAAGATGTATCAGTGTTGGGGACATCATGATGACTTACAATGCTGTGTCCTACCAGGGATGAAACAGCACCTCATTAAAAATCCAGGTTGGAAAGGGAAGATGATTGCTGCTATCTTAGACATTAAATTCTGTTTCACCACTCATCTGTTTGAAAGACTTCCATAGATCTGTGTGCATTAGGTCTACTGTATTAAGCTTCTCCTTAGACTTCATCCTGTTGGGGTTTGTTTTTTAGACTGGGTTTAGTAGTTAATGTTTTGCAGGGGCCAGGAAAAATGGTTGCATGTGACACTTGCCTGTGTCATTCCAGCTTTACATGACACTCTCATGACATAGAAACCTTTGATTTTGTGTGTGTGGCAAATCCTACAGAAATAACCTGCAGTCACTAAAGGAGGTTCACCTTTGCTATGCTTTGTGGTTTGCAGTGAGGTCAGAAAACCACAGCATCAGTCTGCCCGTACCCTGCCCACATCTGCCTCCTTCACCCCAACTCTCCAGACCACAGTGGTGGGAGGGCAGTGAGATGTTGCCCAGCACTGCTGGGGTCTGCACATAAATCACATTATCTCACTGGCAACAACAAATTTGATGGGACTCTGGGTGAGGTCTGCCCATGCCGCAAATCTGCTTCAGGTTTTGGCAGATGGAGAGGCTCTGCTCTAGGGATACCTGGGCCAGAGAAGCAGGGGATACACCAATGGCCAAAGCCAGGGAGGTCCTTGGCTGAGCCTTCTACAAAGTATTTGGCAAGCTCTGAGCTTTAGAGAAGCTCTGGCATGAGCTGGTGAGATTGCTGGAGGCCAAGACTCGGGTTAGTTGGCAGAAAGGAGGAGAAGGAGCTGGCACAGGCAATGTCATGCTTGGCTGGCTGCATAATCAGAGGTGCTGGCTTGGTTTTACTCCTTCCTTTCAGGAGAGCCAAAACTCATCTAACTATGGAGAGAACCATTAAAAAACCTGATCTGTCAGCAAGGAGGACTTGTGGGATTGGGTAGGAAGCTGAGCTACACATTAACTGCTGTACATATTTGCCTCTGAGGTGTGGGTAGAGAGGCCTTGAGCTGTTTTTCCTCAGGAAGAGTAGCTCAATACCTCCGACAAATGAGCACAAGGGATGAGGGGTGATGAATCACTCTCTCACTTATAGATTCACACAGACAAACACTTTCATTATACCCACTCCAAATTTCCATCCCTGTATTCCTTAACCTCAGGTAGTTGACCACAGAGCAGCATCTGATCCCCATAGAGGTCTTTGCATGGATGCTCCCATATGTAGGTAGATAGAGAGACACAGAGCTAATATTCTTATCTGCTACCTTTGATCTCTTCTTCCTTTCAAATAGTTCTTTTCTTTCCCCCCTGTTAATCCTCTATAAAGCTTCAACAGCTCTTGCAGTGCCAACATCTTTAGCTCCCAACATGTCAGGGAGGGCAGTTGCCATTCTGGTCCCTTCTCTGCAGCATCTAAAAGGAGTTGCTATTTACTGCAAGCAATCCCAGCGTAGATCCCACAGTGAGCAGATCTTACTTATTTCCAGTTCATTTGCTAATTAACTACTTCCAGATGCAGCACAAAATACTTTTCTTGGGGTTTTTTCATTGTGTTTGGGTTTGTTGTGTTTCTTTTTTTATTCTCCATAATAACCCCAGGATAGACAATATTAAATGTTCAAGCAAGTGAGTTGAAAATAATCACTGTCGGGATGGGTGGTAGTGGTTGGTTGGTTGGCTCAAGCTATTTAGGAAGCAATTTATTTGCTGTGTGCAAAAAGAATTAAGAGCTCTCATTTCCAAAATGAAAAGGAATGACTCTTTAAGGGGCCTTGCATTACTTGGTTATTTACACATGCCAGCTTGTTTTGGATTGAAGTGCCAAATCTGGTTGGTTACGTGCCTCAGTGACATGTGTTGCTCTGTGTTGAGACCCTTCAGCTTCCAAGGAAGCTTTTTCAAGTGCTGAAACAGCTTCAGCAACAAGGAGGAATGAGTTTGAGGTTCTCTGTTTAGGCTCCATTCTCATCTAGAGCCAGAAGGACTGGAAAGGGTAAAGCTCCGCAGTTGCTGTAGACTGCAGAGTTCAGGGTCCAGTGTGGAGGTCCTAAATTGTTCTGTATAAAAACCAGTTCATCAGCCTCTCACAGCTGAGAAATAGAGACTTATCAACCTCTCTGTCTCCAAACCACCTTATGTCCCAAGCCCAGAGGTCCTATTGCAGTGAGACTTCCAAGGTAGGTCCCAGCTCAGGGTGTCCTCTCATACCTTCATCTACCTAGTTCTTCAGGCCAAGGCATGATCACTACCTGAGCCACTGTTTCACTGTGTCTCTTCTTCTCCCTAAAACCTGACCCCAGGCTCTCTTCCCCACTCAGTTTCTTGCTGCCTTTCCTAGCTTCTTAAAGCTGAACCCCAAATCCCTGTCAGCGGGTTTCTTGCAGGGGTGAAAAAGAGTTTTTAGGTGAAGAGAGAGTTTGACAACAATCAAAACATGACATGGTACGAGACTACATGTAGGCAATCTCCTTTTGATGTCCTGTTCAGAAAGGAAAACAGAGGATTAGGAAATAATCATCTGGCTGTGGCTAGGAGATTTTTTTGGGCTTTCTAATCATTGGATGATGTTATGGAGCCCCTTCTCTTTTACAGGACTATCCTGTGATGTAGAAGGAAGGAACAACCTGCCTGCTAGATGCAAGAGTTTGAGGGGCTTTAATTGTCTCTGCTGTTTGAAGCAGCTTTTCTTTTTCCCTGTCTCAGAAATGACTTCTACTTGATGTCCTTGTGTATAGTTGGAGGAGCTGGAGGGAGGAGGGCAGAGAGGCAGCAAAGGGTGTGTGGCCCATTTGGGAAGATCTGACAGTGGGTAGCGAGGAAAAGGTATAAACCCCATTTCTTCTTGTGCAGGTCCCTGGCTATAGGCAGGAGCGGGTGGAGAAAGGCCTGAAGCTCTTCGCGCAGCTCATCAACAACAAGGTGTTCCTGCTGTCCTTCATCCGCACACTGGAGTCCCAGCGCAGCTTCTCCATGAGGGACCGTGGTAATGTGGCCTCGCTGATCATGACGGTGCTGCAGAGCAAGCTGGAGTACGCCACTGATGTCCTCAAACAGCTCTTGGCTGACCTCATTGACAAAAATCTGGAGAGCAAGAACCACCCCAAGCTTCTGCTCCGGAGGTAAGGATGCTTGGGGGTGGAGTGAGCTGGGCTGGGCAGCCTGTGTCCAGGCACTGTCTACCATAAGCATGGTAGTCATCTTTGGAGGAAAGGGGCAAATTTACTTGATTTTCATTTGTCAGCAGGGTGTGAGACCAGGATGGTCTTACAACCACAGTTCACGTGATCCCATAGGGCTGGCATGAAGCTGTTTTCAGAGAGGGTTGAATCAGGCAGGCAGGGTTGGATGAAGGCTGAATCACTCTCCCTTTCTCATTTCCTGATCACTTAAGACTAATAGAACATGTCTTCTCTTAAAAGACTCTCCTCTTCCTCCCAGTATCCTCTCTGCGTTTACTTCCCTTATAGTAAGTCATAGAATCATAGAATAATTAAAGCTGGAAAAGACCTCTTAGATCATCAAGCCCAGCCTATGACCTACCACCACCACTCAGCTAAACCCTGCCACTAAGTGTGGCATCCAGTCTTTTGTTGAACACCTCCAGGGACGGTGACTCCACCACCTCCCTGGGCAGCCCATTCCAATGTTTTATCCTCCTTTCTGTGAGGAAGAGCTTCTGAATATCCAACCTAAACCTCCCCAGGTGCAGCTTCAGGCTGTGCCCTAAATGTGGCTGCAGATCTTGCTCCATCTCCTCCCTTACCAAAAAGTAGCCAATGATTCAAAGTTTCTGAACTGAAGTCTGGATTTTAACATGGATTTTCAAGAAAGCTTTGTAAGGGCATCAAGAGCCCATGCTTCCTAACCCTTAGTTTGAATTCTGTGTGCTTGAGATGTTCATTTACGCTCATGTTTCCTTTCAACCTGAAAACTCCAGTTGCATTGTGTAGGACCTATAAATACATTACACAGAACAGACTGTGTTATACCTCTCATAAATAAGTCAGCTGCTGCCGTCTCCTGCCTGGGACCTGGACTGCTCTGCTTTGTTTCTTGTTCGTGAGTTCACTACGGACACATGGAGAGTCTTCTTCTTCAGCGACATCGTAGGATCTCCTCTCTCTCCCTGAGCAATGGTGCTGGGAGCTTGTTGAACACAGTAAAAGAGCCAAGCAGGACAACAAACTGGTTTCATACAGGGCACAAGTTTGGAATGGTGCTTCTTGGCCAGGTCTAAGGCCTAAACTCTACAGCTCTGTGGGAACCCTCGAATTAGAAATCCACAGCTCTGTAATTAATGTGCTTTCCCTGCTGAGGGAAAAGCTGCCTCTTCTCTTCAGATCACATTCATCTCCATTACACAGGCTGAACTAACCCTTCTGACTCAAGGACCCTAAGCAGTATCAGGGGGAGTCTTCTGGAGATGAATGGCCTTTGCAACTGCCCAGAGGAGCCCTCAGCTGATTATGATGGATGGTTGGGGCAGGGAAGTAGATCCGTGGTCCCTGCTAGGAGGCTTTTCATCTGGCATACAGCCCACTCTGGAGAACCAGCAAAAAAGGGAGAAGAAGGCACTTCCTGGCATTCAGGGCAGCAATGCCAAGGGCAGAGATTGGACTTTGCCCTGGTGTCAGTTGACTCCCTGATGTAATTCAAGCCCTAGAGCCTGGCTGGTGACCTCCCTCCAGCTGTCCCTAGGCTTTCTCTCTGTTCTTCTCTTCTAATACTTTCTCTCTGTGATCCTCCTGAAGATGACATGACCTTCTTCCAGCTATCTCCTCCCTTCATTTTCTCCTTTTTGTTTTCCTTTCTCCATCTCCCTGGTTGTTGATTCTTGTCTTGTCCTGAGCACCCCATCTTTCCTCTTTGTCCTTCTTCCAGCTCTTCTCTAATTCTAGTCCTCTTTATTGGAAATGAGATGTGGCCTTTGGATGGAGACCCAGTGAACAAAGAAGTCACTTCCACTGTTCCAAGCTCCAAAACCAGAAGGAGAAGTCAGAGATGTGGTTTGTGCTCTGAGGTGGAGGTCCTGCACTGAGCAGCACCAGAACTGAGTTTACTCCTGAACATGTGAATAACTCAGTGCATTGAGTCAGATGTTGGTGTGAGGTCCTCAGACAATTATGTGAAGCAGCTGGATTCAACTTGATGCTTCCCCTCCCTCCCTGTAAGCCTGTGGATAGAAGGGAATCTGCCAGCACCTTTCTACAGTATTGGTTTTGGAGGTATTTAACAGGAGGAATGAGCTGCCTGGAATGATCTTCCCACCTCACCCTTGTCCAGTGCTCCTCCCACATAGCATCTACAGCCTCAAGAAGATCAGCGTTGTCAGGGAAGAGAATACAATGAGATTTGAGTACTTTTTCTCATGAGAATGGGAAGTTTGCACCTTGTGATGGGTCCCAGATATCATACCAGGGAGCATCAGAAAGAGCACTCTTCTGGATGACATTCTCTGCAAGGAGCTCAGACCATGCTAAGCATGGGAATTCCTGGAATTGAATGTTACGCAGCGTGTAGCTCCAGTGGTGCAAACCCTTTGCCTTGCAAGTCTGGTGCTCCAGATAAAGCAAGTTCAACTGTATGCTGAAGGACTGGAGAACCAAAAAGGCAAGCTGCAGTTCTAAAGGAGAACTCCTGCATGGCTTGGGTGACAACCAGGACAAGCAAGATCCACTTTAATGTATCCAGACAGGGACTCTTATTCCTTTAGAAACACCAGTGCATGTACTGGAGTCAACACAGGTTTATCTCATGCTCCTGGTGTCCACACCATGTTTAAAGATTTGAGTGGGTCCTTCTGTAGGAAAAATTCACTCTGAAGACTCATGGGTGGATTTCTTTTGGTTGAGGACAGAGTGTTCAAGGGCAAAAGGATGAGCTCTGTGAATTTGCTGCGTTGACATATTGAGAAGTATGATCACTCCCAAATGCCAAGGAGATCGTCAGTGCCAGATAACTGTTCTCTGGTGACTTAGATCTGTCTGCCTGAAGTATTTATATAATCTACTTATCATACGGCCTAACTCTGAGCTCCTCATATTTGATGAATTTATCCTCTCTGAGCTCCTCTGTGAGGGTTCCCTCAAACGTTGTCATCTCCCTTTCATTAGTGGAGAAACTGTGAAACACTCATACAGGACTTCCCTAGTCAAAAGAGAATCAACAGGGCAGTAAGGATTTGCCTGCAGGTTTCCTAAATCTAAAGCTAAAACAGAGAACCTAGAACATGCTTAATCCTGATGGTGTCACGCCAGGCTTTCCATGGGGCTCAGAGATCTGGGCAGTAGATGGACGAGTCAATCTTTTGACTAGCCCTTTGATATGACCAGCATGACTAACTCATTTCCAATTTGTTTCTTCTGCCCGGCCGATTTTAGGACAGAGTCTGTGGCTGAGAAAATGCTCACCAACTGGTTCACCTTCCTTCTGTACAAGTTCCTCAAGGTAAGAGGAGCAGTGGTTTTAATACATTTCTTCTTGGTGAGCTTTAGTTGAGCAAAAAAACTTCCCAGATATAAAAGAAGAGGCTTTTTTTCTCTGGAGGGAGCTCACTGCCTAATGGGAGAGGGGCTTTTTTTTTTTTTGATCCAAGGAGAACAAAGAAAGACACATTGTTAGAGAGGCAGCCTGTTGGCCTTACTCCTGTACAGAGGTGGGATATAAGGGTCAGTGCTGAAACACAAAGGATTTCAGAGCCTGATGGAGACCTATATTGGAAAGTCTCTCCTTTTAGCAGTAGACTCAGATCTCTATCACGTGGCGACCCATATTTTCAACGCACAGTGGCTCGAGATCTCCTCCCAGCCCAGTTCAGATGGAGTACTGAGGCCCAGTGCCTCCATCGGACTTACCTGCTTTAAACACACCACAACCAAATCCCTGCTTAATTTAATTTAAGCCCAAGTCCAGGCGCTTCTTGGCACGGGACTGCCTCAAACCTTCCCTGGGCAAGGCGAGGTATCCTCTGAGCACAGAGGGCTGGACACAATACACCATGTAAACCTGACTGCTGCATCCAGAACCCAACATGAACTGGAACTGTCACGGTTTTGTATCCCAGTGGGAGGTAACATTGGTTCCACAGGATGCTCATTGGTAAAAGAGCAAAAGAATTTGGGACTTGAGACATCTTGTTCCTCCTGGAGGTTTTACTTGGGGTGGTGTTTAGTAAAAAACCAAAGAATCTCTCAGCCTTTGAGACCTGCCACTGACTGCCAGGTAAAGACAATTTCCTCTTGGTGACACACACTGATCTCCAAGCAGGCTAATTGTCAAGGCACCTAACTCAGAGACAGCCTTTTTGGAAGGACCTGGGCTCCACACCTCTCCCCCAATTCCAATCCAGTTGCTAGATATCCTTACAACCCATTTTGGACAAAACAGCCACCCTATGCCTGGCAATTCAAAGCTTTCCAAATCAACCTCGTTCCCCTAAGCCATCCCCAGGCACAACCAGTCCAAGGATGAGCACATGGGAAAGTTTTGAAGGTCCCTAGAAGGTAATTTCAGTGACTTCAGTATCAGATTCCTGCTTTCAGCTGAAAGGAAAGGATATAAGGAGGTGACTCTTTAAAGAGCTGCTTTTATAATAGGCTTTTTTCACCCCACTCAGCTACTTGTCTTCTTGCCTTAGCCTGAACAGAGGCCTGATAAGGGCAGGAGACAGGCACACAGAAGCAATATGCTGCTGGCAGATAAGCTAATTAAGTGGGAGACAGGTGTAGGGACTGAGAAAGGGGCCACTTTGCTTCAGATTATTAACTTGTTTTTGCTGGGATTTACACCAGAAGAAAATGACCTCGCTCGTCGAGTTGGGACACCTCGCAAGAGGAGAGGGCGAGGAGGGGAGGAAGGATGGAGACGTGAAGGGGAAGGGAGGCCAGAGAAGAAAGCATGAGGAAGGGTGGGTGGCAGTGAATGTGCAGAGAAAAAAAAAGCTTGGGAAAGAAAAAGCTTGGGAAGAGGAGCTCAGTGAGTGCAAAGGGTGGGAAGGAGATGTGTGTTTTGATGGCTGCTTGTTGCTGTTCTCTGCTGGGCCCCACACATCTGTCATCACCAATGCAAATGTACAGATCCTGGGGCACACCTCCCCTGGGTCACGCAGCTGCTCCTGCCTGAGCATCCCTGCTTGCCTCCAGCATAAGAGTGCTCAGGGAGGCTGTGGCCTCTGCCCAGACACTCAGGACAGGGCACCAGCAGTCCGTCTCTCTTTTAGACCTGCATCCAGGTGCTCTGTGACCCATCCTACCACCTGCTCCTGTGAAAAGCTCTGGCCTGGTGGCAATCATCTGAACAGTTCCTACAAGGTCCTGCTAGTCCAAATGTTGCTAGGGAGCACTGATACCCAAGTCCTGTGACAAGACATTTGATAGGGTTGACTGCACCCTGTGAAAGTGGAGGGTCTATGGAATAGCTTTAATTCCCACTAATACATCTGCTTTGAACGGTTGGGGAAGGCAAGCCATGGCAGTCATTGAGATGTTACATAGGTTGGGTTCTCACCTCTACTGCTCCTGTTTCACCTCACAGCTGTCTCTCATCCCTGCAGGAGTGTGCTGGCGAACCTCTGTTCTCCCTTTTCTGTGCCATCAAGCAGCAGATGGAAAAGGGCCCCATTGACTCGATCACCGGGGAGGCTCGGTACTCTCTGAGTGAGGACAAGCTTATCCGACAGCAGATTGATTACAAGACGTTGGTGAGTACTCTGAGCAGACCCTCCTATGGGCTTGTCCAGCCTCTTCTATCAAGAGAATTTAGAGAAAAGAAACCAGTGACAGATGTGCTGACCCTCTGGGACAATTTATTAATGCATCCCAGCAGGGTAACTAGTTGCATCCCCTAACACAGCAAGGTTTGTGGCTTGAAGTATCTCCTTGCAAAGCGTGTTTGCAAAGATGACTACTTCCAAGTTACTTCCACTGTGCCCTGCCCTGTGCCCAGAGTATTTTCAGCTCCCCAAAGTCATTGTCTGTTCTCTGAAGGCATCTACACTCATTGCAAGGTAGGCTGACTGTGCCAATCCTTTACCATTGCTTGGGTTAGGTGAGGTCCAGGTGCATTGGAAGACAAGCATGAACCTCCTGTCATGAATATGCCTCTGAATGTGGAGATGATAGATCTGGGTGATTTACACTGTTCTGTTAGACAAAATACTTCCTAGTACCTACTAACCCTTTCCCCTGGAGTGATTCCTTTCAACATTCTTCTGAGTTGTAAGTCAAAGGTAACAATCTTCCTAGAGTAGAAATGTGGGATTGTCACTGCAAGTTCTCACCACCCTAAGCTCTTACCTGGGAGGAGTGAGGTGTTCAACATAGGGTTTCTTCCTCGTTACTCTTGGGACAAGCTGGGAGTATTTTGATTCTCCCTCTACCCACCACCTACTGCCTTCTCCCTGGTTCCCAGCACCAGTAGCGAAACTATCCAGCTCCCAGCTCAGACTGGAGCCCACACAGAGGGCTGGTGTTTGCTGGGCAGTGCCTGCCTGGGACAGAAACCCTTAAACCCTTGGCCATGTGGAGTGTCCCCAGTGCTGAGCTCAGGCACTTGATCATGGGACACTTGTGATTGCAGGGACATCCAGCTCAGGGCACAGCAAGCTCAGGGCCATCCTGAGACTCTGCAGTGTTGGTCAGTACAAAGCCCATGGTCTTGTGCAAGTGGCAGCAAAAACTGTTTTTATGAGGCTATATTGCAAGGATCTTCTCTAGAATAATCTTCAACAGAAAAATAAATAACTGAATACATAAGAATCTATTTCCCCAATGAAGATTTCAGCATCAAGCAATACATTAAAGGCACAGAGTGGAGGGACCTGTTAGGTCTTCTCTAGAGAAAATGCAGCCGTTTCTCTTGAGCAAACACAAGTCAAAGAAAAATGATCTTGATTTAAAGATTTCAAGGGAAAGAAAATT
Source organism: Todus mexicanus (assembly GCA_013389965.1). NCBI lineage: Eukaryota > Metazoa > Chordata > Aves > Coraciiformes > Todidae > Todus > Todus mexicanus. The sequence goes on along the minus strand of WEIS01032139.1, from coordinate 41,497 downwards.
AATCCCCACTACTGAGTCATTTGCCTCCAAATGTAATTGTCTGCATGGTGAAAGATATATATTGCATATGTCCAGCTTTAGCTTCTACTTGGAGATTACACCCTTTTCCCACTTGATTAAAGAGTATCAGTTAAAGAGCATTAGATATCCCTTCTTAGTGTGTTTGTGAGCCTTCACTTTTCCTGGAAACACTAAATCCTCTGAGCTTCAGCGTCTCGGGGGGATGAAAAACACTTTCCAAGTCTTCAATCACCCTTGTAATTTTGCTATTTCCCATGTCTTTGTTCTCAGAAAACCCCGACCCCAAATTTTAGGATGGTCAGAAGACTCGCTGAATTTAGCAGAAGATTTTATTTGCACCTTCAGCTGAGGGACATTCATCTCACATAACTTTAACTGGCTTTGAGAGTGGCACCCAGTCCATGTTAGTTCCTTGACCTGTCTTACATCTTAGCTCAGGTGGGCTGCCGCTAGAAACGTCTTGCTTTTCTGCAGTAACTATCGTCTAGCGCTGAGCTTTGATTGAATCCAAGTCTGATGAGGGGATAGACTTTATTCTGAACTAAGACCACAATTTCATTTTTTTGCATACTAAAAACGTGACTTTCCTATAAAATCAGCAGTGCAGCAGTTCTCTTCTATTATGTGTGGTTGTCTAGCAATTTGGAGGCTTGATCTCACACAGAGAGAGTGAGCAAAAGGAAGGAAAATGCAGGCACAGAGCGATCACTTTCACCAAAGGAAATCCCCCCGATCCTTTTAGGCTTGATATAAAGCAGCCAGCAAAGGGTAGTAATTATACATCAGCCCGAACAAAGCTCTCCTCCATTCGCTTTGTGTCGTTTGATGTTAATCAGCTCTCCTTCTTACATCTCAAGAGCAGACAAATATATCCCGATAGGAATCTCAGCAGATTTACAGAGATCAGCTTCGGTGAAGGAGATTAAGAAGAAGCAGAATATGAATAGGATTGTTCTTCCTTTCTGTTTCTCTTTATTTCTGTTTTATTTTCTCCTTCCTCTGCCTTTCTTACGCCGTCTGTCATCTTTTATTAAAAACATATAGTAATGAAATAAAGCAAGAACTCGGCAGTATTTGTAATACAGGATTTCCCTCAATGTCTCCTGCTCTTGACCAAATGCCCCTGGTCACCACTGTGAGTCGGTAGCACATGTGGCTAAAATTCATGGGGTTGTTCACGTTTCACGAGTGCTTACTTGAGTTTAATCACAATTCCAGCAGTGTGGCACATTGAAACAGGCATTAATAATCGTCATTATTCCAGGAAGACAAGGCCAGGGCTTCTTTTGGAAGGCATTTAGTTTTCACCCTTTGTTAATCATGACTAAATATGTTAAATCGTGGCTTCAAAGATGGTTTGAGTGAAAAGCAAATCCAAAGAAATAGACTTATCCAGGGAGAAAAAAGAAGACAGAGCGATTTTGGATATTCAGAAGGACTGATTATGCAATACACACCTCATTCACTAAATTCTGATTGTTTCAGTCTGATTTCTTTCCAAACCAGATCGCTCTGATTTGCTGTCTGCCAGGTCCTGCAGTTCCCCAAGGAAGCAGCCTCAATGTCCAGGGGTCTTTGCAGTCTATAACAATTTTGGTAGTTACAAGGGATTTTTCCAGTGCAGTAGAAGCTAAGCTAGTTACAGATGTGATTTGCTAGAATGAATGTGTTGCAACTGAACAGTAGGTCTTCTCCCAAGCTGTATACCTTAGAGAAACACCCTCTCGTGCTAATGTCTTTGCTAGCAGTCAGCGCCCATCATCTCTGGCTTGCAGCGTTATTAAAAACCCAGCTAGATTGTTCCATCTAGGAGAGACAGGAAGATCTCATCCCCGCTGCCTGCCAGCTGCCTTTGCCAGAATCCATGATTTTTTAACCATCCACCAAAATAGAGCCCCGATGTAAAAACCTGGCTCCCTACTGCCACTGCTCTGCTGTCACTGTGAGATGAAAACCCATCCGTCTCCTGCATCAGCTTCATTTCTATTGGTGCAAATAATGTAGGGGAGCAAAGACCTCGATGTGTGTCAGAAGTTGTCAAGATATATTGGCTAATTAGTGCTTGGAGGTGGTAGGCGGGAGCTGCCCTGTACATCTTGAGCAGTGGCGTGCTCTGCGTGGTCCCTGCACACCTCGGTGGCTCCGGTGCTGAGAGCCTAATCGGATCATCGCTCCTGACAACATATTCCAGATGGATAAAGATACTTTCAGCTGCCTTCGGTTAAGGCTTTTCAAGGAATTTTGGTGGCAGGGAGGAAGCCACTACTAGGATATCAGAAGGTTCTCTTACACATGGCTTTTTTGGGGGTCCTTCTCTTGCCAAACCTCTCTGCTCACCCACTTGAACCTTCCTTAGCCCAATCTAGAAGGGAGAGAAAGACGTCTGTCCATGGGACAGAAACTGTAGCGATGTCCTGGTCTCAGAGAAGACCACACAGAGACTGCAAAGAACTCGGAGCCAGGGTCACCATATGAATTATCACAAGCTGTGCCTTTATTGTTTAAATGCCAGTAATTTGTAGTGGTAATCAGGGGTTAGCTGTGCTAAACATTGCATGTAGATATACACTTAGGGACAGCCCATGGCTGGAAGGGTTGGCAGACAAAAAGAAGCCCAAGGATGTAGAGAAAGGTCAACAAACACAAATCCAGTGAGATGACATGTCCCAAGGTCATAGACAGTCAGTGGGAGAGCAGGGCTTAGCGATTATTACTTTTCCATACCTTTTCATGTTGACCCCACAACTGGCACCGTCCTTATGCTCTGCTGATACAGTGCATGACAGAACAGCAGTGTCACATGCTGGTGTCCAATCAGTGGCAAAACATTCAACATCTCATCGAGTGACACTGAAGTCTCCTCTCCCCTTCCTCCACCTTCCCAGCGCTGCCCCACAGGGTAGGTGGGTCGTGGAGTAGCAGCTGTGAATGCATTCAGGAGATCAGCATCACGAAACTTCCCCCAGAGTGCCTAATCATGTAGGAACACAACACAGGCCACCTCAGGGATCTCTTCCTCACCAGTTGACATCAGATTGTGTTGACACAGCTAAGCAGCACTACAGGAGCAATGGGATTAGTTCTCTGTCTTACACCGGTTATTATGAGGAAAGCTCTGGGTGGAAGCACAGGGCAAACTTAACCCTTCCAGTGAGACGAGAGCATTTGAACTCTGCTAAATCAATGAAGCCAGTCCAATGATTTTTTTCTCCTGGTCGTCACCTACCAGGGTCTACCTATAAAAGCGTGGTGTGACAACAGAGGAAACACCTAGTAGGATTTCCATGGAAATGGTAGGAATCTCTCGCTCCATTGCAAACATCTTATTACAATTAAGAGCTTCAGTCTGTTGGAAGGGGAGCAGAGAGTTTCAATCTGTAGTGTAAGGATGACCTCTATAGGGCCCATGACAATCTCCAAAGAACAGCCATTTAGTGCATGCAATACACAGATGCACCTGCAAAATTCCTGAAGTGTTTGTGCAGAGGAAAGTTTAGTGTTCCACAAGAGAACAGTTGGAAAACACTAACAGAGTTGATGTGAAGTCTGGGACAGATATGTCAAAGCCACTGTGCTCTGGAAAGTGTGTTGGTTTCTATAAGCAGTGGTTGAATTCCCTAAAATGCTGAAAGGAGCCTCTTGACTGTCATTGAAAGGAACACATTGGAGTTCAGGGGTTTACAGGTGCTACCAACTGACCCATCTATGCTTGAAACCACTAAGAAGAAACTTCTCTCTGCACGGCCCTTTTGAAATCACAGAATCACATAATCATTAAGGTTGGAAACGACCTTCAAGATCATCAGCCCAACTGTCTACTAAATATTATCATAACCACTAAACCACGTCCTGAAGTGCCACATCTACATGTTCTTTGAATACCTTCAGGGATGGTGACTCCACCACCTCCCTGGGCAGCCTGTTCCAATGACTCAATACTCCTTCAGTGAAGAATTTTTTCCTAATATCCAACCTAAGTCTCCCATTGTTTTCCCTGCTCTTTCTTCTTCCTACTCAGCTGGAAAAGAAGAAAGTGCAAACTATTGTAGTCAGAGCATGAATAATCATAGCTCACTCAGGCAGAGTTTTCCTGCCACCTTGCAAAGTTGGCATTCTGTGAAATGCAAGGACAAACAAGTTATTAGAGCAAATTCCAGTTGTCTGCTTCCAACTGGATGATGAGCATTGCATGGTGGGTATTGATGTGGTGGACACAAGTCAGTACTTGCAGGAGATGTTGGGTCTTCTGGAACAGATTATTTTAAAGATCAGTAAGTGCCTTCATGTGATGAACTGAACTGAACTCCAGGTGTTTGTATCAGAGATGAATCACACCCCAGAGCTTGCTCTGACTGTCATCAGCTCATTTCACCTCAGCTGAGCTCAGATCCCTGTAAGAGACCTGCAGAGCAGCCTGGTCTCCCAAGAACCATGTGTGACCTCCATAGCACTCTCAAAAGAGCCGTCATAGCTTGGTATCACTGCTTCATTTCCCTACAGATGTGTAATAGGAGGGGGGGCAACTAATAACCTCCACACTGGGATGCATTTCAACAGTGCTTTTTATGTATAGTTCTGTGATCCTCTGAGATGAAAGATGCCACAGAAATGTGAATCTGTGCCATTGTTATTATTATCTGAATTGATGCTTCTTCAATACTCCTGGAAGTGACATATAAATAATAGCATTATCATCTAATCAATATCTCACATTTACATCTCGCCTTTCATCCAGGAAGATCACAGAGCCCTTTGTAAGCAGTAGCTTCACAAGTCCCTCTTAGTTGAGCATAACAGAACCAAAGGGAGCCTGGTGAGCCAATATATAATTATACTGATACGATTTTACCCAGTTTCAAGCTACTTTGAGATCACACTGCACCTTAGTAGGTTACGATGGAAAGTGACGGAGAGTCTATTACTTATTGCGTACCACGGAAGGGAATTTACAGGCAAGGCAGAATTTGTCTAAGGCACCAAAACTAACAAGTCTCTACTCGTAAAGGTGGCACAGCAACATTTAATGACCGTATATTAGCCAGGAGCATCACTGAAAACTCCTTCTAAGGGCAAAAACGTTCTAAGTTCATAAAAGTTTATAGACTGCACACTCCTGACACCAGAAGAGAGCAGAATGTTCAACACGGACATGGCCAAAAGTTCTCAGGCAGATTGCTGTGTGCATGGTTTAAGGTATCCCACCCTACGCCATATGCTTTGCATTTACTTTTGGACAGAATCTTTGGAGAAAACTGTGTTCTTCGGAGAAGTGAGAGGCCTCTCTAGTTGGGCCAATTTTCTTGTTCTATATGTGAAAGCAGAAGTTAGTTGGTGTGCGTTTTACCCTGCATCTCAAATCAAGAACATTCTTCTGAGAAGGGTCTGAGTCAGTCTCATGGTTGTACAGAAGATGGAGAAACTTAAGGCTGAGAAATTGCAGAGTGTTTTTACCTGAATTGTCGAAGTCAAAGAGGCCACTACTGAATTATGTCACCGTGCCAGCTCTTTAGGGAGCATGGAACAGGTCAGAGGCCAAGGAAAGCTCTGGAGAGCCCTTTGGGTATCAGTTCAGCTCCAAACAGGGCCAAGCCTGTTACATTTTTGCTGGTTTCTATGAAAAGAGATTGTCAATAACCATTATCTGATACCCTTTGAGTGAATCCCAGTTTTACTGAAAGCACCAGAACCAGAGCTGATATTCGTGGGCTTTTTGTTATTAGGTATAGTGAAGAAGCCAAGGAGATGAGGCTCAAATCTAAGGGTCTATTCCCACAGGTATAGTAGCTTCATAGGCATAGGCATGGATACATGGAATCCGCTTGTGTGAAACCAGATCTGCGTAAACTCTTGAAGGAAGGAGTACTCTTGGTTCACTTTTTGCCCTTTATTGCACCCTAGATCTCTCTGGCATGTAGGACACTGGGACCCGCAAGAAGGGCAGCCACAGGGTAACTGTGTGGTGAGTCTCACTGTCTCTCTCTCAGGTCCTGAGCTGTGTGAACCCTGACAATGTGAACAGCCCCGAGATCCCGGTGAAGATCCTGAACTGTGACACCATCACGCAGGTCAAGGAGAAGATCCTCGATGCCATCTTCAAGAACGTACCTTGCTCCCACCGGCCTAAAGCTGCTGATATGGACTTGGGTATGTGAGTGCGCAACGGGCCCTGATTGCCCCTGGGCAGGGGAGAGAGGGGAGATGGGAGACTAAACTAAGCTAAACTAAACTAAGCTAATCTAAACTAAGCTAAACTAAACAGCTAAACTCAATCCAGATACTGCTTGCTGGGGCAGACACCATGTCTCCAGACTTAGCGTACCCTTGGTGCTTGTGCAAGGCAGAGCAGCAGCAATGGTGAGAGGGCAGAAGACACTGATTGAATTGATGTGTATGAGCCTGGCTTATGAAATCTTTGGCCTTGAGGTCTTCAAAAGACCAAAATTCAGCTTGGACAAGGGCATGACTGGGGCTATTCTCACTGTCCTGCCAAAGACCCCTGGAAAAAGAGTACCCAATGCCCAGGGTGCTGTTGCCAGCACTGTTCAGGCTGCAGAGATTTATTCCTAGCTCTCCTCTGAATAGTGAGGGTTTAGATTATACGTATCTTTTTGCTGAGGTTGTCCCAGCCTAAGCAGCATTAATTACTCATTGTGGAGGCACAGGAAAGGGAATGAAGCATCCTCTAGTCAGTGAGCTGCAGCCATCTGACCCCTGACTATATCCCTCCCCTGCCAGCACCCCAGCACCAGCAGCAGGGTTGGGAGCTGCTGCTCTGAGGCTTCCTTTCTATAGAGCACTAGGAGGTCTTAAGTAGGAGTTGGCCTCTTCTCCCAGGTAACAAGTGATAGGACAAGAGGAGGTGGCCTCAGGTTGCACCAGGGGAGGTTTAGGTTGGACCTTAAGGAAAAATATTCTTCCCTGAAAGGGTTGTTAAGCATTGGAACAGGCTGCCCAGGTGTGGTGGCATCACCATCCCTGGAGGTATTTGGAAGATATGTAGATGAGATGCTGAGGGACGTGGTTTAGTGCTGGGATTGGCAGTGCTGGGTTAATGGTTGGACTCAATGATCTCAAAGGTCTTTTCCAACCAAAATGATTCCACAATTCTATGGTTCTAAAGAAAGATTAGTCTTTCTGTATATGAAATTGCTTCATTTTTATTTTATTTTTTCTCAGTGGTTTGCTCCTTCATGTGTTGCTCTGCTTGAAGGGTAGAAAAAACTGTGTACCAGCTCCACTCGCATTTCTAGGTGATTGTGCTGTTGAGCTCTGGGGCACACTGGGAGCTTTACAGCTCAGTGCAGGGGAGCCAAAATCTGTTTCTGCCCAAGATCTGGAGTGAGGACTCTGGGAGGGGTGAGGTGTCTGAAGTTGGTGTCCAGAAGCAGATGTGATACTACGCCTGGAGGCTACTAAGAAAGAATGTAGAAAAAAATCTGCTTGGGGCATTGCTGAGGTATGTGGTAGGGAGCTGAGGGCTGCATTGTGGCTCTATCTGCCAAAATTCGCCCTCTGTGACCTTCTGTGAAAGAGACTTGAGTGGAAAATGACTGAGTCTATAAAAGCCAGCAAAGTAAAAGAGGAACCAACAGAAGGAGATATGGACTGATGCCAAGAAACAATTCACAGCAATAATGGAGTCAGGAACGAGAGTTCAGGGATTAAAGTTAAGTGTCTCTATGTGTGTGCGTATGTGTAGGAGGAGGTGACTCCTGACAGAAACTGCAGCAAGATTCCTGCTCGTGAAAGGCAGTTAGAATAATGAAACAAGCTGCTAAACCCAGCAGCAGTAAAGAACAGACCACATACATCATCAAGAAAGGACCCAGAGGTGATTCGGGAGCTTCTGTGAGTCAGCAGGGGAATGGTGAGTGCTGGGGTGAGCATGAGGACAGACAGGGCAGGGTGCCAGGGCACAGCAGACTGGAGGAGTGGGATTTGCAGCCAGATCTCCGGACCTGTCTGGTGCTGGATGGTGGTTACAGGGCCCATTTCAATCAGAAGTCAGGCTGGGTATGAGCAGAAAGGAGTTTGTGGGGATGAATGATGCATCCATAATAGGAGGCAGTAATTGTACCTGCATGTTGCAAATACCAGGGATAAATTAGAGTCCAGCAATTTTACTGTAGCTCTGATGAATGGCAGATACAGAAGCGTGTGGAGGGGGGGTTCCAGCTGGAGCCTGATGATTTTGCATCCAGGACTGCTGCTGGTTTAGGAAATCTTGACCAGCTGAGTGGTGCTGAGGACCAACAAGTTCCAAGAAAGTATTTATGAGCATGTGCATCCTTCAAAGAGCAGACTTGTCCATACTGACAGGAGCCTGCTTAATGAGCAGATCATCATCAATAAGCATTGATGATGCAGTTGAGGGGGAAAAAACTCACAAAAGCAAACACAAAAACTCCCTTGTCTAGTAGGATAGTCTAGCCATATAGTTCCAGACTCCTTTAGCACAGTAGTTAACAAGGTAGGAGGAGCATGGGGGAGGCCAGAACAAGAGGATACCACATCCAGCCACAGCTCCAGCCCTGCCTCTTTGCAGGAAAAGATGTTTGTTGCCACTCAGCATCCTTTGGTGACAGCGAAGGCAGCAAGAGGGTCCAGCAACAGAGTCCAGCACAGAGCCACAGAGATGATGAAGGGAGTGGAACATCTCCCTTACGAGGAAAGACTGAGGGAGCTGGGGCTCTTTAGCTTGGAGAAAAGGAGACTGAGGGGGACCTCATTAATATTTGTAAATATGTAAAGGGCGAGGCTCAAGAGGATAGAGCCAGACTCCTTTTGATGGCAGTGATAGGACAAGGGGTAATGGATGTAAACTAGAACACAGGAGGTTCCACTTGAATATTAGGAGGAACTTCTTTCCAGTGAGGGTGCCAGAGCATGGAACAGGCTGCCCAGGGGGATTATGGAGTCTCCTTCGCTGGAGACATTTAAAACCCTCCTGGACTCGACAGGACTCCTNGGTGATCCGGCTCCGGCAGGCGGATTGGACTAGATAATCTTTTGAGGTCCCTTCCAATCCCTAACAATCTGTGAATCTGTGAAAGGGGAGAGCAGAGAGCACTGTTGGCCTTTAGGTAACGGCACAGAGCGCTCAGGATCAACCTGCCCCAGGCTGAGTGCTCAGAAGTGCGAAGGTGCCAAACAGCAGGGCAGAGCAGATGACTGTAATCTGGTCTTGAAATCAATGGTTTTCTAAACAGCAACCCTGTTTTCTATTACTGTTACAATTTTTCCTGGGCTTTCTGTCCACACTAAGGCCAGATAGCTTGCATGGAAGAAAGCAAACAAGCTAATGAGTTGTTTTTGAGCTGTTAAATGCAAGGTAGCTGCAGGCAGAGGGACTTGTATATGTCGCAAATGTCATAATGTTTTACAGTTACCCAGACAACTCATGGAGGGGGTTGTCAGCTGAAAGCACTTATTTTGGACACCTGGAGGTTACGTTCTAGTCCAAAACCCAAATTGCAGCCTTCTGAGTAAAGGCTTCTTTCTACAGTGGCTATTTTTGTTATTACTATTTTTTAAAGCCCTCACCATAAATAAAATGCCTCATCTTTGGGAAAGCATTAGAGTGAGGACCACAAAACAGGAATTTGGCTTCATGCTGAGGCATTCACTCTTCCCTGTGTTTCAGTTACTGTTTGAAAGGGACTGCTGAGGTGATGGGAGCTACCAGGTTGACTGCCTTGCACTCAGTGTTGCTGCCTCAGGTTCATTGTGGATCACATCAGGCAAGCTTTCACTGCCTCACCAATGGTGCAGCACTGCGATGCATGGTTCAACCTTCAGGCGAGATTTAAACTGTGTCTAATTCTCGTATATATACAGTAAGACAGACAATTTGCATATACAGGATGAAATATTTCCAAGGCAACTTCCATTTACACATTCTGGTATGAATTGGAGCACTGGACCAGGCTGCCCAGAGAGGTGGTGGAGTGTCCATCTCTGGAGATATTTAAAACCCACCTGGATGTAGTCTTCTGTGACTTGCTCTGGGGAAACCTGCTCTGGCAGGGGGATTGGATGAGATGATCTCCAGAGGTCCCATCCAACCCCTACACTTCTGTGATTCTGTGATTCCCCAACCACAATGGTCCTTTCTCCCCTCCTAGAGGTCACCACACACAGGGCATTTACTCTTTTTTTTTTTTCCTGCCCACTGGGTGGTACTGATGCCTACAACGTCCAGACAAAGACTTTATTCTCCTGTTCCTTGTGTCTATCTCTCACGTGGAAATGATGACTAAAAGCAGCCCCTCAGCTCTTCAGACTAAGCCTACACAAGCACAACTGATCATGAGTCACAGAATCACAGAATGTTAGGGATTGGAAGGGACCTTGAAAGATCATCTAGCCCAATCCCCCCGCCGGAGCAGAACCACCTAGACCAAGTTAGGCATTGAGCTTGGACAAGCCATGGGCATTTGTTCCACGTGCCGCTGCTGTGCACAGTCAGCCACAAACCCTTCCACCGCCCTTTGTGAGAGACTCAAGGTCTTGAGGAAAAGGGTGGAAAGCACAATGTATGGCATGAACAGTTGACTGAAGTGGATTGTGTGCATCATGACCTAGAAGTACCCATAAAGGATGCTTGACTGATGATGTCTAGCTCAAATGAAAGTATTGGGAGTGACCTGGCAGGTCTTCCATCCACCTGGGTATTTCAGTTGCCCCTGAAAAAGGTACTCTCTGCAACGTTTTCTCCCTTGTTCAATGGGTGTCTTCAGGGTGACCCAGATCAGAGAGAAGATCTGAGGGAAACGTAACCTTTCCTATAGGATTTGAGGTAGAGGAGGGCATGTCCCAATCTCCCATCTTCCCATAGAGTCATTCCCTAGCCAGACATAGCTACAGCTCAAAGCAGCAGCTCTTTGTCAAAGGCCCCTGGAATTGCCTTTTTACCAGTCAAGTTGAACAGAAAGGTTGTTTCTTAAAAAAAAAAAAAAAGAAAGAAAAAAAAAGAAAGAAATAAAAAAAAAAGAAGTAATTCCTGTGTGCAATAAAAAGATACACTATCTGCTGAATGAAATATAAAGGCTTCACAGCAGCTGTCTCCTGAGTTTGCATTTACCGCTGCTCCTGATTGGAAGGCTTGATAAAGATAATGGGATTTTTTACCTCCCTCCCCCCTCTCCCTCCCTCTCTCCGGAAGGTGGAAGTGTAACAAATTGGATTGGAGTATGTCTCTCCTTTGTGCCGGCTCGCAGAGGAGTGCTCAGATCTGATGAGAGAGGGGCCGGGGTGCTGCCAGTGAGGACAAAGCTAACAGGTTTCACTTAGTGCTGTGAATTTGGATGTCAGGGTCACCTTCTCCTCCTCTGTGCCCTCCCTCCCCATTCGCTTGCTCCCAGCCATTGCGTTTCCTCACAGATTGGTGTGTGGCCACCTCAGCTGGTGCTCGTGGAGAAGAGGAGAGTGCAGCGCTCTTGTGAGATTACGAAGAGTTTCACAGAATCACAGAATGTTACGGATTGGAAGGGATCTCAAAAGATCATCTAATCTAACCTCTCCACCAGAGCAGGATCACCTAGACCAAGCCACACAGGAACTTGTCCAGGCGGATTTTGAAAGTCTCCAAAGAAGGAGACTCCACAACCCCCCTGGGCAGCCTGGGCCAGGTGCTGTCACCTTCACTGTACAGAAGTTTTTCCTAATATTCAAACGGAACGTCCTGTGTTCTAGTTTACACCTGTTGCCCCTTGTCCTATCCTTGGATGCTATCAAGAAGAGTCTGGCTCCATCCTCCTGACGCTCACCCTTTATGTATTTCTAACCATGAATTAGGTCCCCCCTCAGTCTCCTTTTCTCCAAGCTAAAGAGCCCGAACTCCCTCAGCTTTTCCTACTAAGGGAGATGTTCCGCTCCCTTCATTGTCTCTGTGGCTCTGTGCTGGACTCTCTCCAGAAGTTTTGTGTCCTTCTGGAACTGAAGTGCCCAGAACTGGACACAAGAGTTGGGGCATCACAACCTGAGCTTCTTTTCCTGATGTTGCTCAGATGCGCAACAAAGTGACTTGTATTTGGTCAGGGCAAACAGGCGAAAAAACTAAAGCCAGATGTTCTGATCCTGCCCTGACAGGTGTTTTCCTCCTTGTCTTGCTCAGGAGTCAGACTGGCCCGTCCTCTCCCTCACGTGGCCCCTTTCTGCAGGAAGGCCAAGAGGAAGGACTTGGCAATCCCTTGTGTTTTTTCAGGAGCACAAATGGTTTGTGGGGATATCCCATGATGTTCTGAGCTCTCCTGAAGCAGAAGGTAAGCTTCTGCTGCTTTGAGGACTGTATCCAGCCCTTGAATACAAGTAAAGCACAGAATGAGGAAAGCTCTGCCTACCTTTCATACCAGAGCCAAGCGCAACACTGAGAACCTCGCAAAACTCTACCTGAGTGTGTGTGTTTCTCCTCAGAGATGAGTCAGGACATACCAGGACTATAAGAACATTCAGAGCCCTGAAAGAGAGAGGTCAAAGAGACACTATCCCTGAAAGACCATGAGGAAGGCACATAAAAGACACTCTGTGACAGTAGAATTGGCTTTGACACTCTGTGGGGCACTTTGTAAGAGTATCATTGCTCAGCCCAACCCAAACTTCAGTCTTTTCTGCTCTTCCAAGCCATGTCTGGGACCAGTTAGTTTCTGGGAATCCAGTCCAGGTGGGAATGAACAGAGAGCATCATCCTTGCATATTGCAAGGATAATGCAGGTGAATATCTGAGGAGCTGGAGTAAATGATGGGCAGTTCAGGATCAGTGCTTTGCCAACGTAACCTCTGCTTACTCTCTGAGTGTCTCCAGCCAAAGTAACACCCAGCAATAAACACAGTAGCTGACCTCTTCCCGCTAATTTAAATGACTAATAAAGGCAAGGGCGGCTTTCCCAATACATTTTAATTATGTGATAAGAAAACTGCTGAAACCAAAAGAAATTTTCAACGGTCCTTGCATTTTTGTATTAGGAGAAATAAGCAGGGGTGGCAGGTGATGTTTCCACAACCAGGAGTTCATTTTAATTAACTACAGCAAAAGCATAGATTTTCTGCTTTGACTCTGGCTAAACTGTTTGTGGTTGGGTCACTGTGACTGAGACATGGCAACCAAAAAAAGCTTTGGATGGTCCAGGTTATCTGTGGTTAAGCCACAGCTGTCCTTGGTGTCACCAGGTGATCCTACATTTCTCTCCTTTTAGCTGTGGTTGTGTGTTCCTTGCCTATAGGAAAGTCTGTGAGCCCACAGGGGAAAGCTGTGATGATCCTTCACATGGAGCATTCCTCAAGATCACAGAATCACTGAATTGCTATGGTGGGAAAAGACCTTTAAGACCATCAAGTCCAACCAAAATTTGAGCAAAAGGTGGTACCCTAGAGAAGTGGTGCGGGTGCTCTAGTCCTGCAGAAGGAAAGAAGCATCAGGTACTTTGGAGGGGAGGCTTGAGAACTAAATATGATCAGAAATTGGACCCCTTCTGCCCACAGGGATGCTGCTGAAGGCTGGTAGCAATTACGTGCTCCACAGAGCAAGGCGTTGGTTCTACCTCTGGCTCTTCTAGCCATTGTGACCTTACTGCACCCGAAGCTAAGGGCTTCCTGCTCTCCATCACTTCTGAATTTGAGTAGCAAGAAGTATTGCTCAAGAACTGATGGAGATGAACTGGGTCCAGTACAGGGTCTGGTGCTGTGCTGAACAGGACGCTACCATGAGGAGCCCTCTCTGTAGCTGGGTCTTGGCAGTTGGACCCATCTCAGGAATCAATAAAGGCTGTGTCTATGCTGCTAAAGGAAAGAGGGCCAGGGATGAAGTTCCCTGACATGTTTGTTTGCATCTCTAACATTGGCTTACATATGCAAGGACAGGTTGGTCTTGGAAAATGCCACTTTGGAGCAAGAACAGAGCCAGGGAGTCAGCCAAGAGTTAAGCCATGGGAGTAACCAGGGTGCTAAAGCACCAGACCTTACTCTGTTCATCTCTGCCAATGGATCAACAGCTCTCTGGTCATTGCTTTATTTATCTGTACAGACCCCACCACCATGTGCTGCTGAGCCTTAGCCTTGGACCTCTCATCTCTGTAGGCAACTGCTCTATGTTCCGATCTCTATACAGCATCGCTGGTTAAAGGAATGAAGGTTTCAAGTGCAAAAGCTGGTTTGTGGTAGCAATAACATTTTATCAAGGGTAAAGAAACCAGTCTGGATAACCTAGGACTTGACTAAAAACTTTGCCACCTGGATATGATTTTTGCATACTTTCCTGAACCACCTCCCTGAAACTTCCATGGTTCATCTGTCTTCTCCTTCCCCTCTGGACAGAGGACTCTGGGCATTGGTGCATTCGTATGATTGGAGGCATCTGAAAGAGCGTAATGGCAATGACTGACACGTTGCTACACAGATGCAGCCTTCACATGTGTGACCACATGGGTTATGGACGTGGAGATGGCCAAGGCTCTGTTCCGTATCTCAGAGGCTTTGCAGAGCAGAGTTCAATGTCCCTGTTCTCCTTGCAGAGTGGCGGCAAGCAAGTGGGGCGAGGATGATCCTTCAAGATGAAGACATCACAACCAAGATAGAGAATGACTGGAAGAGACTCAACACGCTGGCACACTATCAGGTAACTGTGGGAGAGGATGGGTGGAAGGTGGATCAGTTAACAAAGTGAGGAGAAGGGCAAAGTGTTTGTTATTCTCTGAGATGCAGAGATAAACAGTTGAGTGGGCAATTACTGGACAGAGCTCATATGTTGAATACATCCTTCCTGTTGACATCCATCTCTGCACGACCTTGATATCCGTAAGAGAGGACTAAAGATGTCAAAAAAAATCTTATACAAGTGATAGATTTCATGAAAAATTGGAGTTTTGGTCAAAAGCTCCCCCTACTCCTTTCCCTCCAAAGCACCTCATTAAGTTTAATCCGATGCTGACAATTTTGTCATTTCCTCAATCACACTTTAGCAATCTATGTTTCATAACAAGATCTTTTTTGCCAGTTAAGAGCTGACCTGAGGAGGCAGCAAGCAGTAATTTGAAAAGGAAACAAAACTTTTCACTTCAGATTGACCCAAGCACTGACGGTTAACTCCCAAACAGTTTGCTTCAGATGGAGAGGAGATGTTTTCTATTTTATTTCAACAAGCTAGGCGCAATTTTCTTTCCCTCTGTGCTTTTCCCAGTTGTTTGCTTCAAGCAATGAGCTCCCAGCAGTATGGATGAGCTGGGGCACAGCAGATCTCATCTCTCAGGGTGTTGACCTCATTATGATTTACCTTGGCTGTCCTGAGGGCAGACATGGACCATGCTGGGATGGACACTGGTATTCTTATTGCCTCAGTTTACCCATTTGTAGTTGGAGGCTAAAACTACAAAGAGCCAGTAATTACCTTCCATGATCGCTGAAGGGCTATTTAATTAGCCTCCGCAGTGCTTTGAAGATGAAAAACTCTCTGTAAGTGCTAATTATTATTATTATTATTACACAGACAAGAGTTACACATTGTTAGCAGGGTGCTTTTTTTCACCCGTCTGCTTTTTGTGATGTCTTATTTATCATAGATATTCCTGATATGGCTTCTCTGAGCCACAGGCTTGTTAATATTTCTAATACGAGGCATATGAATTGTCTAACTGTAGAAATGGAAAGCCTGGCTCGTTTCAGAAAACTCCATTCTCTGTTGAAACACAATCTAGTGACATCCTGGAGCACAGCCACTCCACACCCTGGCTGAGACCCTCTGACACAGCAAAGAGAAAGGAGTTGTGGGAGTTACTTCAGTCCAGCAGTACATTTGTGACATGGAAGGGGAAGACTGTGCATGGGGAGGTTGACAGGGTCAGTCAAAGGGGAAAATGTAGATAGCTGTATTGGGTTTGGCTGGGCAGGAGTCAGTGTCCCCAGAGCTTGATAAGACACTGGTGTTGTGACTGCTGCTGAGCAGGGCTGGCACAGCACCAGGGGGATGGGGTGAACAAGATCCTGGGAGGTGACACAGTCAGGACAGCTGACCCAAACTGTCCAAAGGGCTTTTCCATGGCATCTGATGTCAACTCAGGTATAAAAGCTTGAGGAGAAGGGGAGGAGGGGCAGCATTCGGGTCAGAAGACATTCGTCCCCCAAGCAACTGTTACGCGTGTCCGAGCCCTGCTTCCTAGGAGAGGCCAAACATCGCCTGCTATGGGAAGTAGTGGTTAATATATATATATATACACACATATCTCACTTTGCTTCACTTTGCGCGTACGGCTTTGCTCTCTAATTTACTCATTAAACTGCCTTTATCATATCCTGTGAGTTGATTCCATCTTATTCTCTTCCTCCTTTGTTGTGTTGAGGGAGGTGTGTGTACTGGGCTGGGGGAGAGTGATAGAGGAACTTGGTGGGTACCTGGCACTTAGCCAAGCTTAACCCACCACAATAGCAATTCCTGAGCTAGGCACCTAGATATCATCTGCAGTCGAGGTGGAAGGAGCAGAAAATTTCACCTTGTGTTTCACTATCCTCATGGGACATCGCATCCTTGATGTTTGAAATATCTCAGATGATTCTATTCTTCTCATGCTGCGTAAGATCTTTCTTGTAGAAGAACCTACTCTCAGCCTTACTGTGGTTAATGCAAAGACCCACATTGTCATCACCGGGCTTTGAATCAGGACCTGAATAGAGCAGAGTCTGCTTTGTCACCAGTTGTCCATGTACAGGCTGCTAGTGGTGTAACAGGAGATTCTCTCCTGAAGCTTTGGGCCAAAATTACTCTCCTGCCTACAGTGACACTGGTTTATGGCTCAGCTTCTGCTGCTTGAATTTCTGCTGTCCTTGGCATGATCCTCAGCTAGTTTTCAGAAGCTTGTTGACAAAGTCCCTTTTTGTCTACAGGTGCCAGATGGATCTGTGGTAGCTTTAGTCTCCAAGCAAGTCACTGCCTACAATGCAGTCAACAACTCCACGGTCTCACGAACGTCAGCCAGCAAGTATGGTAAGGATTTACGTGCTGATATGGGTTGAGAGGGCACTGAAGAAGACATCTCAGACATTGTGCTGGTTACAAGACACTGAGCATCAACAGAGAAAATGACAGGCAGATGACTAGTTGATAAGATTGCTTGAGTGATGGCAGGAGGAGCGGATTTAGCCATCTAAAACTTTGACATCTGGTCCAAGCTGTTGATCCAAACAGTTGGATTGCTCTTGATAAGTACTTCATCATTAATGAAAGACAGAGTCTGTCTAATTAGTTGCCTACATTTTAAATAACTGAATCTCACTCTTAGAGCTTGCACAGGGAGAGGCAAGGGAGAAGTTTTGCGCACTTGTATGGACCTACTCGTTCCAGTGAGCAAACTCCTTGGAGTATTTGAAGACAAATCTGCAACACAGATGAGCAACCACAATCTACATAGGGCATAGCCTGTCTACAGTTATATCTTAGTGTGGGTGTTGTGTTTCCTACCCAGTTATCTTATTATCCCAGGGGAAATTGCACCTGGAAGAATAATAAAATTGGCTTACTGAGGTCTTATATCTCAAGGCAGTGGATTCTTGTTCCCATTTGCCCCATGAGACCACTGAGAATGAGACAGCTGGGAAATAAAGACCAGGTGGAAATTCTTCTGTAGAGCCAGAGACCTTTGGACTCTCACTCACACCATCACACACCTTCCTTCCCCATGCTAGAATTGCAGCCTAGGATGTGTCTCATGTCCTGGCAAAGCAGAACATCTTTAATGGGCAACCAGAGTGCTGCAAAACCACCCTCCAACTCAGATGCAGCTGTCATATCAATGTATTATTTTTATTTTTTAATTTATAAAAGCATCTCCAATCCTTCTGACTCCCTTTAGCTTGAGGGAAAGTACGGTTACTCGATGTCCAGGGGAACCCCCTTCCTCTTTCTCCAAGGACATAAGCAATCCACCAGACCTTATTAATATTCATCCTCTTTGCCATGTTGTTGCAATTACTGAAAGACACGGTGACCTTTGAAAAGGAAGACTTGAGGGGGGTTAATTTCTGTTGGATTTCTTTAATTCTTTTGCCATTTGGTTTTTCAAGAGGAAGGAGCGGGGAAGAATGTGGGGGACGGGGGGAGAAGATGTAGTGGGTCAGAAGTGATTGTTAATTGCAATTAAGAAAACAGCATCCAGAAAGAAAGAGGATATTCCATCTGATAGTTAATATGTAGAGAATGGTAACGCATTAATGAGGCTGATTCAAATCTTGCTGCAGAAAGGTGCAACACTCTTCTGTTAATTATGGCTGGAAAAGGCTCTATCTGCAGCATTGATGGAAGGTCAGGGAGAGGGGAATACCTTGTGCCATCACTCAGAGGCAAAAGGAGGCAAAATTTAGAGGCTAAAGGCATCCTTGGAGAAAAATTTGTGCTGCTCTACCTGGGATTCTGGTTTTCTTTCTGTCAAAACAAGATGTTGGAACAGGGAGTGAAGAGGATGGATGGGCAGAAGTTACTGGATTTGCTTTGATGCCAAAGGAGGGAAGGCAGCTCCTCCTAAGTCTGGGAATGGGGACCTAGACAAGAGGTCATGTTAGCTACATCTGTATTACTATGTAAAAAAGTCATGGCCTGTTCTCGGACCATAACGCCCAGAGGCATGGCTTGGTATGGCTAATATCTGTACAGGTAAACCAAATTGGACCTGGACATGCTGGTTATCACGAGTAGATAGGACTGTCCCCTGAACCAGCCTTGGGCAGTATCGGCAATGAGAGTGCTGGTTGTCTCAGGCCAAAGCTTTGCCAGGGCACATGATAACATCTCCACAGGTCAAACTCCCCAGCTGTGATTCTCTCAGCCCCACATCAGAATGTGTATGAGCATCCCCTGCATGTACTGAACAGGAGAGGTACCTACTACCGCAACCAGACAGAAGAATTCTTCTTGCCTGCCTGATGAAAAACTTCTATTAGGTTGCATGTAGCTACCACATTATCTTGGTGAAACCTGTTAATCCCAGTGCAAGTGCTACTAGGGCTGAGCCAGATGTATCTCTCGTTGCAGAAAACATGATCCGTTACACAGGCAGCCCCGACAGCCTCCGCTCCCGCACGCCCATGATCACCCCTGACCTTGAAAGTGGAGTCAAGATGTGGCACTTGGTGAAGAACCATGAGCATGGTGACCAAAAAGAGGGTGACCGGGGCAGCAAGATGGTTTCTGAGATCTACCTGACAAGACTACTGGCCACCAAGGTACGTGGTGGGGGTGGGGAAGAGGGTGAGAAATTATTTTTTAAAGGCTGCAGTGGAACTTCTTGCCTACGAAAAATGAGAGAATGCTCAAAGGATGCCAAAGAGGAATAAAGAGAGAAGAGTAGAAGGAAAATAGTGCAAGAGGAGTTCCCCTAAGCCTAAAGGGAAAGAGCTTGAATTTAGAGAGCAAAGTCAGAGAAGAGATACTAGGGAGAATCCAGGGTCATGAGACCAGTGGAGAAAGTCAGTACCAAAATTGTGGCCGAATCTTTCTAACATTGTGGAGTCTCCTTCTCTGAAGACGTTCAAAACCCATCTGGATGCATTCCTGTGTGACCTACTCTAGCTGATCCTGCTCTGGCAGGGGGGTTGGACTAGTTGATCTTTCAAGGTCCCTTCCAACCCCTAACATTTTGTGATTCTGTACTTACATAACATGAGAATTATCTCAACGCATCCCAGAATTAGAAACCTCAAGGCTGCTGTGGCTCAAGTGTGGCAGATCATGGTGTTATCTCACCCTGTTCTAAACAGGGTTTAACCAAGCAGTCATCAAACAGCTCAATCATCCTCTTTTCTCTGAAGCTTTGAATGGTAGAATTTCTCATTGGGGTGTTAACAGGCACAATTGCGTGTGTTCACGCAAACGCCATGTCTCCATCACATGCTAAAGTCCTACCATACAGTTTTACCTGCACGNTCAATCATCCTCTTTTCTCTGAAGTTTTGAATAGTAGAATTTCTTGTTGGGGTGTTAATAGGCACAACTGTGTGTGTTCACGCAAATGCGATCTGAATTTGCCCATCACGTGTCTCCATCACACGCTAAAATTCTACCACAGAGTTTTACTTGAACATTTGTTCCTCAACTCACTCTGCCTCTGGTGTTCGACTGTCCCCGCAGCCTCACTTGGGCTGTCTACACTGCAGTGGGATTTGAAAATAAAGTGCTTTTGTCTTCAGCCCCTGGTACATGCCCAGCTCCCTGGCATCAAGATGCTTTTATGGATCACACAACGTAAAAAGAAAATGATGTTCCCCAGGGTTTGAGCCCCAGCTGGTGTAAACCAGCAGGCATTGAACCAGTGCTGATTTACACTGTCTGGGGATACGTCTCCTACCCCACCACTGAATCGCTTTTGCTTTCTGTTCTGGATGACAAACTCAATGCTTGGGAGTCTTTTTTATTTTTGTGGAGAAAGCGGGAAAGCAGCTGTGAAACTCGCACAGCAACAGAGCAAGTCCAAAGGCTGGGGGTTTATTGTTTCCCCTCTTGGGCTGAGCAATTTTCTTTTCTCATCGTGACCATTTGAGGGAGAGAAAGAAGAGAGAGAGCAATTGCTGTAATACAATCCTAGGGAATACTTAGTTAAACTGACAATGATTTTTATGCTGGTAAATCCCTGACTTCTGAGACCTAGAGTCTCTTGCCTAAAAGCCTCAGAGGTTTTCTTTGTTTTTGTGTGGGTGAGCATGTAGAGAAGTAATTCCTTCCAGAAACTGAACCTGGGGGCAGCCCTTCCATGTCAGACCCACAAGAGTTCCCCTTGGAGGCCCTTTCTGAGTCAGACACGTGCTGTGAGGCTTTATTCACCCTGTAGGAGTTCACACAAGTGAAAGGTACCTCTGATTGTTTCCCAAAGAATAAATCAAGTGGTGAATCAGCAAGAGACACCAGCTTTCTAATTAAGGATTTGTTAGCACTGTGTAAACTTGAGTCACTCTGGTGGAACCTGGTGCTTCATTTCTAGTAAGGAGAATTTCTTTCCTGGGTCTGAAAAGAAAAGGGGAAGAGGAAATTTTGCATCCCAGGAAATGTTTCCTGGAGGTTTGATTGTTTCTTGGTTATTTTACCAGCTGTATGGTTTGTTCACATACAAATGCCTATGAAGGAGTGGTAGAACAGAGGTTCAAGCATGGGCTAGAGCTCCCCAGTGTGCAGGGAAAAAGTGCCTTGCCTGGTTCACCCCGCAAACCCAGCCTCCAGCTCATCTGGTTACCAAAACTCCTCAACTGTCCCCTTCCCCAAGCCTGGTCACCCTTTGGCATTCCAGCTCTTCACTTTCTTGCTAGAAGTCATCTGGCCTCACTGGCTTGTTCAAGGTGGTTCTCCAAGCACAGGATCTGGGGTTCTCCTCCCAGAAGAGCATAAGGAGACCTCTGCAGTCTCTACAGTGGATATTACTGAGGTCTTCAGAGCAGTAGCTGACTCATCCATGCATTTCTTCCAAGATTTGCCTCAGTCCTATGCCAATGGGCAGTAAAAGATGAGCAGGCTGCTTGGGGATTAAGGCGAAGTTTGTGTTATTTATTATACTGCTCACAGATATAAAACCGCCATCTCTCTCCGGGTACTCTTGTCCCATTTCTCTCAATGACACCTTCTGCTCTGCTCTACAGTCATCTGACTTCTATTTCCAGCTTAAGAATTGGCCCTGGATGAAAGCCAGCGTAGAAAATTGCTAGGGTTTTGGCTCATGCATGCACTAAAGCAGTTGATAAGATGCAGAGGAGAGGAATCTCAGTGGAAACAGATTGAGGCCTCTCTGTCACCATACACCTGAGATGGGGCAAGGTATCACACTGCAGTTCAACTACCTTCCCTGGAAGGGAGTGCTAGAAGCGGAGAGGGCAGGTAGGATCTTGACCTACTGGATTGGGCTGCTAACCAGATGTAGGACATACTGTGAAGATGCACACGCCTGCTTAAAGGCTTCTGTATTGAAATTTCCAACTCATGTCATATTGAACAGGTATTGGATTTCTTCAATCCTGGGCCTGATCCACAGACATATGCTGTTTTCAGTGAGGTGCCAAAATTCAACCATCTCTTCTCACTTGGTGGCTCACATCCTTATTTTCTTCCTTCTCCCAACAGGGCACCCTTCAGAAATTTGTAGATGACCTCTTTGAGACCATCTTCAGCACTGCTCACCGTGGCAGTGCACTTCCCCTGGCTATCAAATACATGTTTGACTTCCTGGATGAGCAGGCTGACAAGCACAACATCCATGACCCCCACGTGCGGCACACCTGGAAGAGCAATTGGTGAGTGAGACATCCTAACACAGTCCAGAACTAGATCCGCAGCTGGAAGGAGAGTAGAGGGACATGTGGTTTGGGATCTGGCTTCTGGGGGAACTGAGGAGCTTGGTGTGGAGTTCAGAGCACCAGGTTGTTTTCCCAAATCAGTGGGGAAGTCAGAAGATATCAGAATCTAAAGGATGCTCTCAAGCGTGGAGTTCTTTACCTAAACAGGTCCCAGTTTGCTCTGTATTACACGGAGATGGAAGTATTTCTGAGGGACCTTATGAAGAAAAATGGTGAAGTGTTTAACTCCTGCAGTGCCCAGGCCCATAGGAATATCTAGGAAGGCTTAGGAGAGGATTCAGCAGCACTCCCTTCATCTAGACTGCATGTTTGAATTCCCACTATAGTCAGAGGGGAGCTAGAATTCCATTTATTTGCCCACACATAGGCATCTAATGATGCCTCTGAGATACTTCAAGGTATCCCAAACATCCACAGGGGATGTGCAGCACCCACAGGAGACTTGTACCCTCCTGAGCTGGCAGCTGGAGACTATCTCAAATGGTACTAAGCACTTAAAGGGTCTGAAGCTGGATGTGAGTCTCCTTCAGAAGCGAGTGCCAAAGTCTGACATCAGCCCCCTGCTCTCACTGCCAGGCAGCAGCCCCTCTTCGTACACGTAATGGGGCAGGAGGGAAAAGCCAGGATCAGTGGAGAGAAAAGATCTGTGCAGCTCCTCTCCACTGAGTCTCCCTGTTGGAAAAGAGTCCCCTGGGGAATTGCTCCCTCCCCTTCTCTTGTACAAATACAGGGACTATAAAAGGAACAGCATAAGAGAGCCATGGGGCTCCCAGCTCATGCATTTTTTTCCTTTTACCAGCCACGCTGATGGCAGATCGTCACAGCACTGCGACATAAAAAAAGAAACCCCATGCACCAAAGAGGCTTTCAACTAATGAAACATTAGCATATTATTAACATTATCTGCGGCACTAATCTAAGGCTGATTGCAGCCACTCAGACTAAATGAGCAGGAGGTTTATTTAAGAGGGGAGGGGGGAAGGCAGAGTGTGTGTGTATGTGGGAAAAGGGGCAGTATGAAGAAATCTGTTCCATCAGATTAAATTAACTCAAAGTCACATCACGGGCTTCATAATTCCCAGCTAGGGCCATCGTCCCCTCCAGCCCCTCACACACACAGGCACACATACATGAGCTCTCTGCTCATCCTCACTGTGACTGTGTTTGCTATCCAAGCACCTGCAGAAGTTCTCCAAGGTTGGCTCATGCTCCTCACCCCCCACAGAAGAAACTCCATCCCCAGCCTAAAAAGTTTCATCTGCAGCAGTTCCATCAGGTCTCATTGCCAGCACAGAATAAATCACAGAATTATAGAAGGGTTTGGGTTGGAAGGGACCTCTAAAGATCATCTAGTCCAAGCCTCCTGCAGTGAGCAGGGACATCCTCAACTAGAGCATCTCCACTTCTGAACTTTGCCGATAGTATTACCTGCGTGGGGCTTTCCTTACATTTGCTCTGTGATTCTGCTGGCTCAGGAGAACATACAATGGTTTAGGAAAACGTGGTGTCATCCCTTCTGTCAGGACATGCTAAACTGCCTGCTATTACCCGAAGTGTATTGAACTTGGAGATGAATTTTTTATGGTGCTGTGAACACATGGAGGTGTAATGAGCAAACGGAAGGAACTGAGGAACTGGAGAGTTTAGTCTGAACATCAGGTGAATTTGTAAAGTTGAAGAATAACCTCCTCTTGGGAAGGTGCAGACACTGAAGATAGACCTAACAGTCTACCTGACAGAGAGACTAGAGTGTGGCTCTCTGATCAATGACACATCTCAGCTTCTAGGTCACAATCATATGAATACATTTGCCCTGACAAAAAGGCTTGAGGCAAATGCTGGAGGAAGATACCTCAGGGCATCTCATACAAATGAATCATAGAATTATAGAGAGCTTTGGTGAGAAAAAGTGTGTAGGGGGGAGAGCTTTGAATTGCAGTTGAAATAACATTTCCTTGGTTAGGGGAGATATATTTTCATTTCAAAGGTTGCATCACTTGTTTCTCAGTTCCATTTTTTTTTTCCTTGAGGCAACAGTGTTTTCCCTGTCACATCACGATGACTGCTTCATGCCCAGCATGCTGGTATCATACAAGGGTTTGAGCTTGAGCTGTGGACCATGGTAGTATGCGGTGTCCATGGCACATAGTGCATGGCATTAACATTTCTAGTCTCAACCTTGGAGCTTTACTGACCTCTCTTCCCATGGGGTTGCTCTGGGAGCTGAAAGCCAAGTGCCTCAATGACAAATGTGCACCATAAGTTTTGCAGAAGCAATGTCTATCTTCATCTAATGAAGCAGCCAACGAGTGCAACTTTACAT
>WEIS01032139.1:0-16795 GCA_013389965.1 Todus mexicanus | reverse complement strand
GAGTAGTTAGAAGTCACTTTCATCACCTCAGTTATACTCCTATTAATTTACCTCCTTATCTCCACACCATGATCTTTGATTTCCATCCACCTTTTACCATTGTAACCTCACAACAAAGCCTGTGAATCGTGCACTGACTGACTTGACTCTTCCACCTGTCCCACCCCTCTTGCAGCCTGCCGCTGCGGTTCTGGGTTAACATGATCAAGAACCCCCAGTTTGTCTTCGACATCCACAAGAACAGCATCACAGACGCCTGCCTCTCTGTAGTGGCTCAGACATTCATGGACTCCTGTTCAACCTCGGAGCACCGTCTGGGCAAAGACTCACCCTCTAACAAGCTTCTTTATGCCAAGGACATCCCCAGCTACAAGAACTGGGTGGAAAGGTGAGTTTTAGCTCTAAACCTTGGAGTGACATAAGCAAAGTGATACAACGGATCATGGATGGAGATAGGAGGCATCATCAGTATTGCTTCTGATAGTTGCCTCTGGGCTTTTTTTCTTTGGTTATTGCCTAAGTAGAAAACTCCATGTTGCCTTTTTATTCCCATGTGCCTTGCAGCAGGGATGAAAATTTAATTAGAGGTGTGAACTGGAGGTGTTTGCCGTCATTGTTTCTCTTGAGGAGAAACTGTTGAGACGTGCTAGAAGGAGGAAGGAAGGGGAGGTGATGTGTTTGAGCCCTGTGAAGTACGTGAGCTTCGAAGTCTTTCCACACAGACCAGAAGTGGTTTGCCATTCTCAGCATCGTTGTGACAGTCCCCATGTTGTTTACATCCCATTGCATTGGTCACGCAATTCTCTCCCCTTATTCTGAATCCAGAAGCTTTCCTTGGAGGCTTTTCTGTGCTTTGTATGAGATGTCATAAGATTGACAGGCAGGTGACTGAAGCTCTGCAGGTACTTTCTGAAAGGTCAGAGGTCTTTCCAACCATTTTATCCCCATCTGCAAGACCTGTAGCTGTACTGTTCAATTTACCGTGCTGAAGGTCAGTGTCTGGCAGAGCTGTTCTACAGGGAATACAACCGAAATCACTATTCCTGCAGTGTGTAGGGGCTTCAGTTGCTCTAAGATTTGCCACAGGACTGGCAAATAGCACATCTTGCAGTCAGCAGGAGCCTGTCTGCTGGAGCAAGCCTTGCAGAAGTTGGTCTGTGCTTCATTTTCTAACACGCTGCACTTGCTTGGTGTTATCAACAGGTTTGGGAACAGCACAGATGGAGAACGATTACTGCTCTGCAAATGCAAAGTTGGGTTTATCTTACAGATCATTCCTCTGCAATGCCATCCGGTTTCAAGCAATGGTTTGTCTGGATGACTTCAGAGGCACTGCCTAAAATTGAGAGCAGGTCATGCAGATTATAAGAGACCTTTGCTGCCCTACACATGCTGCAGCGTAAAATGCCGTATTTCCTTTGGTGGGGATGGTTTCCTTTCATTTTGTGAAAGGAGAGCGCAGCTGATCAAAGAGCACTGTTCTCTCCTCAGCATGAGGTGACATTTTTTACAACAATGCTCCCATTGGTCTCCGATTTGTCTGGACAATTATTTTTAGATGTGGTTAAACACTTCCGCAAATGTCGTTTCTAGGCAACCTGTAAGGCTCTTACAAGCTACCTTGCTTAATTATGACCTACTTCTGCTACTGTGTCCAAGTTTCTTAGCATGTATTGAGGGTGATTGCTGGATTGACTCAGATAGGGGAAAGATGTGTTTGAGATTCATTTAGAAATCCAGTTTGCCACCAGCAGTGACCCAGAGGTGTTACACACCGGCGACACTTCAGGAACCTTGCCTGACATGTAGTGGGTGGCTGGTTTTGATGGACAAATATTTTGTTTGACATTACCCTGGCTGACTTTTTATCTTTGGAGAGGGTGCATCTGAGTGACAAACCAAGGTACGTAGGTGGAGATCAGGGTATTTCCTCAAACAACACCTTCTTTTTTTATTTTTTTCTTTTTTTTCTGGATAAACAGAAGGCTGCAGTTATCATTTTGTTTGGTTTTGTGGGGTTTTTTTCCAGTATTGATTTAACTTTACAACTTTTTAGAGCTAAATCTTGCTGCCCAGTGATCTTCAGCAACAGGTACTGCAGTTCCCTGGAAGTTTTCCCAAACAACTGGGTTTGCAAAAGGTACATAACACCTCCTGCTGCTAGTAAACAGCACTGGATTTCTGTGCCCAGCATGTGCTGAGTTGTTATCTGCACTGATGTCTGACAACTTGAACTGAAGCCCAAGGGGAGGCTGAGGGTTTTGGAATATGGTTAGAATTTCTGTCCTGCTTTTATTTTTGTGTGTCAATTCTACTGACTCAAGGCAGTGGCACCTAGATGCTGTGGTAGATCAAAGAAAATACGTATCAAGGATGAATAAAAAATAATTTTGATTCTACCCCGAGTTAATGAATTCATTTTCTCCATTCTGTAACTGTACTTTGAGGGAGTTATTCCAAATCCAAAAGCTTCCAGTACTGGTTGGAACTATTTCTGTAGTCAGCATCAGCTGGAGATGGCATCCTTCAAGACCACTAGACTTCTTCAAAGAGTGGATCATAAGATAAAAAGATTTCACTCGGGCAGTTTAAGAAGCAGACGAGTAAATCAGAAGAACCTGAAATCAAATGAACTTCTTTGATGAAGAAGGAACTATAAGAGGGCAATTAGGCAGTGATAGATTGTAACCCAACTTGAAGCACTCTGGAGTAAAGACGGGCTCCTAACTTTTAAATGACCTGTTCAAATGGTAGCTGAGCTGAGTTACTCCAAAGATATCCCTTTGCAACTGCTGGTTTCTCAGTGTGGAGTGTTGCCTTTAGGACTCACAAAACTCGAAGCAGAGAATGTCCTTGGCGTAAGAAGCCAAGGTAATAAGAAGAAGGCATGGGTGAAAGCACATTACTCCAAATATTAGTGCTCCACCTCTTTAGATCGCAAATATATGTTGGGAAGGGAATAGCTAAAGACTCTAGCCTGAGCAATGGTCTACCTTCATATAGTAGTCAACTGGGAGTTTGATCTCAATGGTCCATTTTTAATGTTGCTGGAAGCAGAGCTGGACTCTGCCTGCTGAAACAATCCCACTGAGAAATCCTAACTTTTGGGGAAAATCAGGTTCAGCATTCAAATCGCACACCCAGGGCTCTTTCACTGTGGAAACGCACGGCTGAAAAGTATCTAAGCGCAGCCGCAGCTTGGGTTTCCTGCAGCAAGAGATGAGGCCTGACTGAGGCAAGGGAATTAACCCAGAAAATGGGGACAGGCTTTTGTTGGAACCACGAAGAGTCAGACTGTGGTTCTAAACCAAGGTGGAGGCTTTTCAATTATCATTATATGAGTCTATTGAGAAATAAAAAGAGGAAAAGAATGGGAGCGGTAGGCCAGATTCTCATCTGACTTCTGCTAGTAAAACTCCATAGGCTTCGCTGAATTTACATTAGAGCAGCTTCAGATCTGCATCTTTTCAAGTTTACTTCAAATGTCCCCTTTGAGCCTAGAAATCTGGAGAACTTGGGAGCATTTGATGCAATCCCCAAGCAATACAAAGGGGAGCCTGTTCTAATTGGGACTGGCTCATTAGCATTCAACACCACACTGAAAAGATGACAAAGGGCTGTGGCTGACCTTTCATTTCTCTCCATGCTGCCAAGCTTATGATAACACTTGTTTGAACTTCATTAACACCATTTAATTGCCTGCATCACAATCAATATGATGTTTCCCTACCAAAGCCTGGCATGGAGGCAAGGATGTGGGAGACTGAAAAGGGGCAGAGCACAAAAAAGCAGAAGCCAGTGAGTTTTTCCATTTCACGCTGGTGCCCAAAATACCTGCAGAGCTGCGAGGAGAGGAACTGGTGCTTTTTTTCCCATCCCTGCAGGGACTTGGTCTCCTTTTGGCTGCTTATTGTGCATTAAAAATAGCCCCTCTAAGAGAAGTTGTAAGTCAAGGGAGACATTGTAAATATTCTTAACACTTTGAGAATCTTCCGATGAAAACCATTCAAAATGGGCTTGCCAGGTTCAGGACTAAACAGCATTCAGAGTGACCTGCTCTGTGGGATTCAGAATTATAACATCTGCAATTTATTAGGTTAACCTGGATACAAGCACTACCTGACCTAACTATTGCTACACACGTCCTGGGTCTATGATCTCACCTATTTCCTTTTCCTGAAGCAACTATGATTTGCCTGGCATTAACCTTTAGATGTCATGGTCTCAAGCTTGTTAGAACATGCTGTGGGAGTGTGTTTGGAGTTCCCCAAATGGATAGTCTGTACCCAGTGGGGATCTAACCTGCGTGACTTGTCAGCCTGTGAGTTCAGGACTCTGTAGTCATTAGACAGCCTCTTCCAGTGCACTGCTTGTGATGTCTGTTGGCCACTTTGCAGCTAGCTTTAGAAAGAAAAGCAAACTGGGCTAGTTTAGTACAATAAAGATTATAAGGTGCATGCACCCTGATATTGTAAGTTTTAAGCAGAAACATTGGGGTGACCGCAAGGGCTTTGAAAAAGAGCATCAAATGACAGGTGCAAATCCTGGCTCTGCTTTAAAAAATGCAGAAGGCTCAAGATATAACATACCAAAGGTCAAGTTAGGGGGTGTTGTCAGCAGAGATAATAAAAACCGGTGCTGGAAGGGGCCTCAGGAGGTCAACTCGACCAGCTCCTGCCTCAGGGCAGGATCAGCTCTGTCTAAAGCCTTCTTGACAGATGCTTGTCTACCCCTTTCTTAAAGGCCTCTAACAGCAGAGCCTCTGCTCTCCTCAGGCAATCCGGTCCTGCGCTTTGCTGTCCTTTCCATCAGACTGTTGTCCCTGATGGCCAACCAAAATCTCCCTGGCTGTAATTAAAGCCCGTGCTGTTTCACTGCATCCCCAGGGTCAGGGGGTACAGCTCATTCCCTGCCTCTCTGCTGCAGCTTTTGGTGCATCTGAAGACTCCTCGCTTGTCTGTCTTCACTTTTAGTCTCCCAAAACCTCCTGATGTTTTCTCAATGCTATAACACTCTGTCTTTGCACAGCATAGATTTCAGCAGGCAACATGAAAACGTGTCTGTACGCAGAGGGTACAGCCTCAGACCCACACATCCTCTGCACTGAGGTGATGCTGGAAGATTTCTTCTCCTGGAGAAGCTACCTGTGCACCAATTCACTCTTCAGCCATTGATCCAGGGCTGCCCACCCATTCTCCATCAATTTATTCTGAGATGAAAAGCAGCAGCAAAAGTCACACACATGCAAAATAAAATCATTGCCCCAGGCAGGGGATGCATGCACAGAGAGAAACATTCCCTCAAGCTCTTCAGGGAAAATCTCTGCTAGAACTGACAGGTCTTCAGCTAACTTTAAGGTCGGTACCTTTTGCTTAGCTGGCATGTTACTACTGCCCAAGCCCAATCAGTGTCCAACAGCCTGGCCTGGAACCTCTCTCTGAAATAACATCAGTCTGGGCTAACAAGAGTCTGGGCTGCCCATAGCTGAATCAGCACAAGTGCAAATTTTGCAGCTCGGATGCCTTCCAGGAAACCAAAACTGCCGTGGTAGACAGAAGTGACAGCATGTCCTCGCGTTGCTTTGCTTCATCTCATAAAAGAGCTGGCCACTAGGCTGTTCCCAAGCTTTCCTTCAACCCTTCTCTGCTCCAGCAGTGCCCCTTCTCCCTTTCACGCATCCTTTCCTCCTTCAGCGGTCGGGATCCAGCCGGCTATTGCATAACCCTAATTATGTTATTGCTGTAATTGCGTCTGCCGTCTGCAGCACATGGATTCGTTACAAGCTTTTCATATGCTAAAATTATTATTAATGAGTGCAGTCCCAACCCAGCGACGGCACAACAACAGCCATGACAAAAAGATCTTTTGGAAGGCAATTAGCTCCATGCTAAGCTGCCTAAACCACGGGCAGGGCTGGAAAATTTCAGACTGGAGAGGAAGCATTGGCAACACGGCTTTTCTCTTCTCTTTTGATGAGTTAATGAGTTGCTGAGTGGCAGCAGGCACCATCATTTTTGTGAAACAGCTCCACTAAGGAGCCTTTCCTGGTTGGTACAGAAGGCAAGAGCATTTACCCCTGGCTGAGATGTATTGCCAGGTCACCGTTTTATTGCTTTCCTTAGGAAAACAAAACCAAACTAGACAAAGTAAAACAAAAACAACCCAAGGAAAGGGGAGGATGTAGAAGGAACAAGAACAATTGGCCACAAGTTGTGCCAGGGGAAGTTCAGATTGGATATTAGGAAAAAATTCTTTATTGAAAGAGTAGTGAAACATTGGGATGGGCTGCCCAGGTTGATGGTGGAGTTGTGATCCCTGGAGGTATTAAAAAGTGAGTAGATGTGGCACTTCAGGGGATGGCCTAGTGGCCATGGAGGTGTCGTGTAGAAGATTGGACTTGATCTTGGAGGTCCTTTCCAACACTAATGATTCTATAATTACTTTTTGAGAGTAAGAGGGAGCAAAACTATAAACTGATGCATCCAAAATCCTTCCCTATGCACCAGTAGCAGTGGATGGTCTCATGGCCTTTCCTGTTTAAGGCAGGTTGAGGTGAGTTGCTCTGCTAATGATAACCATGAAGTCACATCCTATGGTCCAATAATCCTCTCATCCTCCATCTGAGCTGCTGATGTGCCTGAGTGATGGATTTACCTGGATTTCTTGGGGGTTTCTTTGCTGTTGCAGTCTGATGAACGCATTTCCTGACACATCAGAGAACGAACAGCCTTGAGGTAAGAACCCAGGCTCCTCCTGTGATTCAGGGGAAACTCATGCACGTAAGGCAGGATCCTTTGATATGCCTCTAAGGATCTTCTGAAAACTACTGGGAAAGGATCCACTGGGGATAATCGAAACTGGAGTACAGAAGAAGTAGCAAATTTGCAGAACCATGCTAGCCAGTGATGCGGACCTGACCAAGCGGTCACCGTCTTCTACTTTGAACTCTCCATTTTAAACCTTTGGAGGCAAGCTAAGCTAGATCTGATGCTTTCACAGATTCACAGAATGTTCGGGATTGGAAGGGACCTCGAAAGATCACCTAGTCCAATCCCTCTGCTGGAGTAGGACCACCTAGACCAAGTCACACAGAAACTCATCCAGGCAGGTTTGAAACATCTCCAGGGAAGGAGACTCCACAACCCCCCTGGGCAGCCTGTTCCAGGCTCTGGCACCCTCACTGCAAACACGTTCCTCCTAATATTCAAGTGGAGCCTCCTGTGTTCCAGCTTACACCCGTTACCTCTTGTCCTGTAACTGGCTGCCACCTTTCTGTCTCATACAGAGAGAATCAGGCTTAGTTTTATGTTCCCAACCTCCTGCTGCCTAATGCAGCCTCTGGGGCCATGGAAGTGTGAGTCAATGATCTGTCCATGTCTCAGGTGAGAACTGGAGGTCCTCAGCTCAGGGGTGCTCACAGGAGCAGCTTGGTGAAAGAGCACCTCACTCTGACGTGCGAGCTGTCAGCTGCAGGGACGAAGGGAAGAGGCACACGGGCAGCCTTGCAAATGCCGACAGTGGAAATGAAAGGACCTCTGGGGTTTGGTGACAGCTTCACAGTGGTTTCGAAGACATGAGGGGTATGCAAATGGAAGCGAGGCTCTAAGTACCTCTGAGGATCTGGGCTCAAATAGAAGGTAAATAAAGACTCAGCAGGGATGTTGTCATCTCCCTGCTAGGATGCTTTAATATACACATTCATCATTTCTTTAGATAGTGCAATGATGGCTTCATTAGAAACACTTCTGTATAAATAAGTCATTTGGCCATGGCGGGGTTCAGGTAGAATGATATTACATCTCTTCTCCCTGTACTAGCAGCTAGGTTTCATTATTGGCATATGTCTTTTTTCTCCCCTTCTTTTTCTTTTGTTTTTCCCATGAAAGAGGCTTCCACGGTATCTCTATTTGCAATCTTAACGGGAAATGACTGTTCAGGTCTGTGATGGCCAGGGAATTGAGTCCAGCGGTGGCAAGGACACTTTGGTACGATGGTGGCTAATGGCCCATGAATCCAGAACACTGAGATCACAGCTTCTGAGTCTGTTGAGGCCAAAGAGGCCTCCAAGCTCTGAAACTCAGAGTCTTGCATCCTGTCCTTCACTCCAGGGAGCATTACATGTTGCTTCTTGTTGTTCAGATGAGTCACGGGAGTGTTACGCGGCTGGGAAAGGGACTGGGGAGCTTTCAAACCCTTGTGAGTCACAGACATAGGAAAGCGTTGCTACCACGTGGAAGGCAGACAGGACTAACTTGGAGAAGCAAACGATACGTGTGTCTGTGTTTCACTATCCCTATCCCTACACCCACTATCCTGCTACTGTTTGATGACTAGATGAAGCAGAGAGGAAAAGGAACATTTCAACTGGTTGTCAGGATCAAACTGGCAAATACAAGACAGTACCTCTGCTTTCCTCCGCCGGCCTCATTTATTTTTGCTGTGATGTAATCCCCTTCACTTTTCATTTCACCCAGCAGGAGGGTGCCTATGCAATATTCATGAGGAGCTGGGCTCTTCTCCACGGGCTCTTCTCAGGCACCATAAATCAATTCATTGCACTGCATTGCAGGCTGGTTTTCCCCACAGGTCTAGGAACTGTGCTGCTTGCACATGGATGTCGTTTTCTTGGGGTGCCAAGGCACCCCTTGGTTTTTGGCCACAAGACTCCTTGTTTCTCAGCAATGTGCTTTGGCACTGAGGAACCTGCAATAGCACTGTCATGGATACTACTGATTCCTGAAGCTTTCTCCTGTCAAAATTCCACGTAACACAGGTCTGATTTTCACAGAATCGCAGAATGTTCGGGGTTGGAAGGAACCTTGAAATATCATCTAGTCCAACCCCCCTGCCAGAGCAGGATCACACAGGTCACACAGGAATGTGTCCAGGTGGGTTTTGTCCACCTCCTAATGCTGAGATCGGTTTGAGTTTTTCTGGGAGTGGCAAAGGTCTAGAAATATTTATCCATCCTGCTTACCATCCTCTCCTGGAGGTAGTTCTGTAGGACATGTCCTCACAGGATTCCTGGCCGGATTCATCCATCCTGCTCACCATCCTCTCCTGGAGATAGTTCTGCAGGACAAGCCCTTACAGGATTTCTAGATTTTCTTGCTTTATTCATAAACAACTGTTCAAGTCCACTTGGAGATTAAGGGTTAGGAAGAGCATAAAGCAAAATCAAGCCCTCACTGGAGTACTGGGAAGGGGTAATATATAGACCATGGGACTGAGTTTGACTAGGATTTTTGGCTGGTCCTGTGTCCAAAAGAAGAGATGCTAGGTCTCCAGGGAGAGTAATGTTGTGACTACTGGAAGATGTGGTAAAGTTAATGAGGTTTGCACAAGTATTTATGATGAGTCAGAGTGTAGCTTTGGAAGCAGTCAGGCTAGAAAACTATGCAGAAAGCTGGGAGAAGGTCCTCTACCTCCTCCTAAGGGTTGCATCACTTCTCACCCCTGCAAAACCAGGATAGCAACTGAGACCAACCCATTGCAGTAAATCAGGATGGGAGTGCAGGGCGCAAAATCAGAGTGAGCAGAACTGGAGCCTTCTGATGCGGAGGAGTTTCCTCGTGGCGCTCTTGCACTGTGCTGTCTTTCAGGGGAGACTTTTGGCAGCTGCTTGTCCCGCTCTGTCATAGAGAGTATTTTCCCACTTGTCTGTCTGAAGGATCCTTATCACACAGCACTTCAGTGTCCAATTTCTCTGCAGTGGAAAACAGCCTCCATCTCAGCAGGTGTCTCAGCGCTGTTTACAGGACACCTGTCAGCTCTTTTGGCTCCCCGTCCCCTCTGCCTCCTAATTATAAAATTGTGGATTGCTGCAGCTCTGGGCTTTTTTTTTTTCCTTCTGTTTTTTTTTTTTTTCCCTTCTGCACAAAATGTCAAATTGCAGAAATTAAAAATGTAAATGATGGCGTCTAATTAACCAGTTGACAGCAGAGCACAGCTGCAAGTGACAGTGACTGATTACCTTCCACAAACCTTGTCCTCCAAGACCTGCCTTCCCCAGGGGACGAAGGACATCCAAAATAGCAACTTCCTTAAAGAGACATTGCTCTGCTGATGAACCTTGATGGGCAATGGTTCTGGGGTGTCCATATCCAATGGATACAACCCCTGTTCTCTCAAGATCAAGGGGAATGGTGTTGACTCCTAAGAAAAACAGATTTTCTCCAGCTAGAGTGGCGATGGGAGGGTTGAAGCCTGCTGCCACAAACTGACATCAGGGCAGCTTAAAACCTGGGGCAAAAGGGAGATGCTGAGCAGCAGAGTTGTCAGGATAGACTGGATTCAGTGGGGAAGGTGAATCATCACAGAATCACAGAATGGTAGAGTTTGGAAGGTACATCTGGAGATCATTGAGTCCAACGCCCTTGTTCCAGCAGGGTCATGTAGAGCAGGATGCCCAGGATTGAGTCCAGGAGGGTTTTGAAAGTCTCCAGAGATGGAGACTCCACAACCTCTCTGGGAAGCCTGGACTAGTGTTCCATCACCCTTAAGTTCACATGGAATTTCCAGTGTTCCAGTTTGTGCTTATTGCCCATTGTCCTATTATTGGGCTCCACTGACAAGAGTTTGTCCTCATCCTGTTGACACCCACCCTTTAGCTGTTAACCAGCATTGTGATTAGCCCCTCTCAGTCTTCTCTTCAGCTAAAGAGCCCCAGGGCTCTCAGCTTTCCCTCATAAGACAGGTATTCTAGTCTCTTAATCATCCTTGTAGCCTTTGTTGAACTCTCTCTGGTATTTCTCTGTTCCTCTTGAACTGGGGAGCCCAGAACTGGACACAACACTCCAGATGTGATCTCACTAGGGCAGAGTAGAGGGGTGGGAGAACCTCCCTCGACCTGCTGGCCACACTCTTTTTCATGAACCCATGGATGCAGATGTACTAGTGTGAATCATGCGAGCAAGTGTGCAAGGGTTTTTTGTCTATGGGAGCAAAATCCTGAGCTCTCAGTGGGCAATGAGATCAACCGGATTTCTCGGTGGGACTAGAGGCAGGGGTCAAAGGCCTGACAAAGGAATGCGGCATCAATAAGTATTGCCTACTTCTTTGATGGCATGGAGAAGGCTCATACATTCATAGAATGGTTTAGGTTGGAAGGGACCTTAAAGATCATCTCATTCCAACCCCTGTGCCATGAGCAGGGAAACCTCTCACTAGCCCAGGTTGCTCAAGGCCCCATCCAACCTGGCCTTGAACACTTCCAGGGATGGGGTATCCACAACCTGTAAACCACAAGGTTTACAGGATGCTCCTTGGGACTTCTGTCTCAGAATAGAGTTGAGCAAATGCAGTAGTGCTTCCGTGGTTTCCATTTTTACTAAGTCATCTCCCTTTCCTGTAAAAGACGAGCATGACCAGATAACTCATTGATACACTAGAAGAACTCAAGAGTGCAAAGTGTGTTCTTTCTCCCCATTGTTGGTGACTTTCATCTCTTGACTCCCTACTCTCTCCCATTAAGGACCACCTCTATTTCTCTCTCTCAGGTACTACTCAGACATCGCCAAAATGCCAGCAATCAGTGACCAGGACATGAACGCATACTTGGCTGAGCAGTCTCGCATGCATATGAACGAGTTCAACACTATGAGCGCGCTCTCAGAGATATACTCCTACGTTGGCAAGTACAGCGAGGAGGTAAGAGCCTCGGAGGCGGAATAGCAGTTTTGCAGGGCCATGGGACAGCCAACCCATTTCCAGGGCCCGGCATGTGTCACAGATTCATATCTTCATCCTGGCTAGAGGGATGATAGATTTAAGGAATAAGAAGCCTGGGGTCTGGAAAGTCTGGGGTTACTGGTCTCCCCAGTACTCTTCCATCTGGATCCCTGGTATATTTGTCTCCTATTATTGGTCAGTCAGATTTAGCTGACTTGCAGTGGTTGATAATGAGGTGTTAACTTGCTACAGAGGAGTCCTGCGTGAGCTCTGCACCAGATGTGGCCGAAAGTTGTTTAAGCATATGTGCCCAGTGCCATTTCAGATATCCTAAAGCACCCAAAAATAGTCCAGCAAGGATGACACAGGACTTAAAGGTGACCAGAATGATTCTATGTGTCAGAGACTGGATGAGATCCTTTAGGGTATCTCAAGTTGCATAGCAAGGTAATGGATAAAGCTACCAAGTGACTGATCTCTAAAATGAGAATCCATTTGATTGGCTGCAGTGTAGACATCTGAATTTAGTCAGATCGACCCCAAACTGCCTGCCTAGTTCCCTGCTGCCTGACTGACCTGATTCGAATGATCTATACTAAGCCTGGGACCTACCTTGGAGAAAACTCACCCTCATCTGCTGCTATAAGATGCTGAACTCAGACCTTTTGGGGAAAAAAAAACCCAAATCCCTATCACGTCTTTCTCTCTCCTTCTCCAGATTCTTGGAGCCCTTGATCAAGACGACCAGGCTGGGAAACAGAAACTTGCCTACAAACTTGAACAAGTCATAACCCTCATGAGCATAGACAGCTGAGAACTGTCCTGCCAGGGACGCCCTGGGAGGGATAAACCAAGTCGTGCCTCACTCAAGATCATCATCTTTACCAAGTGCAAGTTTTGATTGGCTGTAAGCAGAGTCACCTGAACAGCGCTCCTCTCTCTCTCTCTCTCTCTTTCATTTCTTTCTCTTTCCAATTCTCTGAACAGAACGACAAAGCCCCAGGGGTTAAAAGAAAAGACTGCAGAGGAATCTTGGCTCTGGGGACATCAAGACGTTCAGGTGGAGCTCTCCTTTTCACAGCTTCTCCTCTTGCCTTTGCCCTAGAGAAAAACTATTACACACACACATACACACACAAAACAAAAAAACCCAACCCACAAACCCTCCCCCAACATCACATCGTCACTCTGCGGATGGGAAATGGGGAGGTAAATTCTGTCATGCTGCTTTAACAGCCCTCCAAGGGATGTAGCCTCTGGAGCGGACGTGGAAATGAACTCAGTATTACTCAAAAGTCTCCCCAAGGGGAAGGCAGCCTGCTTGCAGGGATCTTGGAGGGCAGGAGCAAATTGAGATCCTCTCCTGCAGAGCCATTGCAACTCTATCACTTGATAGTGACCTACTGGGAGAGGAACCCCAAGTCTCCCCCTCAAAATGCCACAGCTCCATCCAGAGTGGGACCACTGTGGCTCTTACCTGCCTGGGCAAACAGCGGCGTAGCTGCTCTCTTGGGGCAGGGGAAGGGTCAAGAGGGGAGAAGGAGGCCGATGCTCTCCTGCCCATGTGTTTCATAAGGTTATTCTTATTTTTCAAAGACACCTGTGTCCCCTTCCGTCTTTCCCATTGTGTCCTGTTGGTCGTAGCACTGCGGCAAAAAAGCTCTTTCTGCTCGGTGGCATCCTGTCGGTGGTGGTTCTGTTACTTCTGGCAATGGACAGCACAGCATCTCCCTCGTTCCCACCTCAGCTTGGAAAGTGAGCCAGAAGTCTCATTTTGTTCCTGGCAAGGAGCTCGACCTCAAGAAGCAGCCAGAGGGATTTTTTTTTAAAAAAGCTGTTAGTTCTTTCCATTTTGTTTCCTCAGCTGGAACAAAGTTATTGTTTTCTCATGGTGGAATATCAGAAGGACACTGAAGGGCTTGCCATGAAGTAAGGTGGTGCAGAGGACTGATGGTAAAACCTTCCTTCAAAGCCACTCTTAAGAGGAAATATTACCACACGTTTTTGAAGGAAATGTCGGAGGAAGTCCAAATGAAACACTGAAAAATATTCTTCTACCTAGAAACCCCCAGCCGAACTGCATGTCTTCTGGAGGTCTCTGAACCACTATAAGCTCATCTGCCTTTTGGTGCCAACTCCTGGCCTTTCCTCTTCTCTATTTCTGGAACCAAAAGGCCTTGCTGAAGGCACAGTTGCTGCCTGGGAAGGATTTGCTCTGTCTTTGCACTTCCTATCCCTTCATAGATCACTGTCACCATAGGACAATTGTGGGTGATTTGCCTGCCCTATCCTCTGCTCAGGTCCTCCAGAACATCTCAGCCTGTTTCCTGGCCAACCAAAGAGGAGAGACCTCCTGCATCTCTTCTGCGTTTGGCTATTTTGTTCATAACACCATGGTTCAGCGTAGGAGGAGACCCTCAGGGTCTGGAGAACTTTGCATCTTGTACACCACGGAGGCAAGAGCTGGGTCTGCATTCATCTCATCAGAAATGAACAGAGCTCACTAGCAGATGGAAGAGTGGCTTGGTGCCACGGAGAATCAACCCACATCCATCTCACACCATCCTCAGAGCTACAGCCTGAATCTACTTTGCACCTGGAGGGAGGAAAGGGTAAAGACAGGGTGTGTAAATTAATTGCCGAACGAGTGCATTTGGTTTTATTCATGCCTTTCGCTAGCAAACCAGAACCTCTTCAGAGTGATGGATCACGAGTGCGTCTAACGGGGGATGTGGTGCAAACAGGAGTTAAGTCAGCAAGCGAGTTTCGTTCAGCCAAGCAGTTACACGTGTAGGCAAGTCTTTCTAGAACCATTTAAAGAACAGCAGTCCAAATCCGGATGTGTCTGCGGGGAGAATATCATGAGATTCATATTGAAACAGCAAACGTAGGGACACGTCTTGGTTTTAAAACCCCAGACACTTCTCTCTTGATTATAATTATTATTATTTTGTGCGTGTGTGTGTGCGTGTGCGTGTGTGCGTTAATTCCGTTTTCATTTTGCTTGCTTTCTGTTTGATTGCTGAGCTGATGGACTCATCGTGCACCTTATGGACATCTCAGCATCATTAAGAGGCCTGCGCATTGGGGGTGATTTGCGTTTGGTTGGTTCTGCCTTGCTTTTTGTTGATCCATTTAGCAATGTCGGCGCATGTTCCAGATTCATTGATGGTGGCTGTGAAAGTGGGGTGGAAGTCCCACCAGAGCCAGCGGTAAGAAAATTGCAACAACAACACAAACACGATATTTTTTATAAGTACAGAAAATAAGGAAAAATTAAAAAAAAAAAATTAAAAAAAAAAAAGAAAAAGAAAAAAAATGGAAGAAACCAAAGGTTTTGACAAACAAAGTGCCACAAAAAGAGAAATATGGACCCTATTGTCATGCCTTGTACTCACAGCTGGATGGTAGGAGTCTAAGGACAAATAGCTGGCTTGGAGGGAAGTGGTTATGAGTGATGGGCTATACTGCCTGGACATGCGCACATGAAAGGAAGAAGAAGCTGTTTAAAACAAAACAAAACAAAATAGTATCAAAGTGAACTGGTGTAATCCTGCACTGTTACTGAAGTCAGAGGAACACCGCAGGGGAAATTCGAGACTCACTCTGTTCCTTTTTTGATGTTTTCAGGGCTGTGTTTTTGTTTTATTATGGTTGTTTTCCATTGTTGTTATTTTATTTCTTCTTGCTGGTACGGAGTATTTCATCTGTAATATATATATCTATATTTTTCAAGAAAAACTTGAACACCTCAGAGACACTGAGAATGAAGCATTTAGGGGAAATGGGAAGCACCACGAGTCTTAAACCTTCCCAAGTTCCCGTTTAGACATTTCTGTTTTCTCTCCACCCTCTTCTTTCTCAGGATTTGAAAGAAAATCTGTATTTCGCTTCTCTTTCATCTCCTCCTTGTTTTCCTTTTCGTTTTTCTTTATTTGATGTTCGAGCTGGTTTTGGTTTTCGCTTGGAAAATGTGCCAGAGTCGTGATGTAAATGCGTGGGCTTCCTCCCCTGTCCCCTTCAGTGCCCTTCCCATTTCCAACTGTTGTCCCAGCATCCCCCCAGTCTATGAGAGGTCTTGGCATCTTGCTTCCCAGTCTCACCTGTTGAGTTAACTATTTTTTAAGTGCATGTAAACTGAAAACAAAGACACAAGCAGAAGAATGAGCCCTACTAAAATACGGATGTGTTCTTTTCCTCTTCCTTTGCTATTTTTTCCCCCACCTCCCTTTCCACACTTGACCAAAAATGCCCAAGAGGTGGTATTCCACACTGGCTTTCAAGCTACGTGAAGAGAACTGGAGCCAAAGTCCCTCGAAGTCAATGGACAGGCTCTTAATATCTAGAATATGCCAGATGACTGGCTGATCTTTATGGGTATTTCTCCAACACTGTGATCAAGAAAAAGAATGCTGAAACTTGCAGCACCATCAGAAATGGGGACAGGGAACTTATGAAGCCTGTCTATGGTCCTGCTGTGAGATTATTTCTTCGCTGCAGAGTTTGCCATGGGACTTTGTGCCTGGATTAGAGGAGCAAAAAGTGAGCAGTCCTCCTGCAAACACATTGTGGCCTCCCTGCAAATGTGCTCACCCAGCAATGACATAGTGATCTGAGACATAATCTATTTTGTCATACGCTTTTGTAAACCGAGCCTTCCAGTAAACACTGGAAAAGTTGAGTGATGTCTGGAAGAAGGCGTTAGAGAATGCTAGTGCTTGAACAGACAGCACGAGAGAACTGCTTAAAAGGAGAAATGCAGCCTCTCGAGGCCACCTTCCTCTTCCAACATGCCCCAGTCCTTCTCTCCCCACTCGTCATTCTGTCCTGAATGTATCTGAAGGTTTGGTCCAAACCAGCATCCACCAGTCTTGCTTTGCTAGGTAAGAGGGATGCATCAATTTTCTCATCTCTAGTTTTACCACTGCAGTTGCCTTATCACATGTATTTGACACTGAAGACCATAAGAAATTATGACATGAAGAAGATTTACCAGCAGAGTTTCGGTTGGTACTTGCTTTAATCAAAAAGTGATTACCAAAGTTTCCAGATCTTGTGCATTAGCCCCCAGGAGGGTGTTTACCATGAAGGGAAACAGACCAATAAAATCACATATTTCTCATCA
>WEIS01032134.1:4231-25238 GCA_013389965.1 Todus mexicanus | reverse complement strand
CTGTGAACATTTGGTTCACTTGGCTTTCCTCATTATTTCAGCTGGGGAAAGTCACTATATGAATTAATAGCAGATTTCCCCGCTGAAAATAAATGTTTACCAGTTGGGGTTTTTTTCCTTCCTTTTGGCAGAGACCAGGCTTTTTTGTCTGACTGCCTCCTTTTTGGCCTGCACATCCCTGAGGTGTGTAATTAAAGTGAGGGAATTTGCGCATAGTGCTTTAGGGGCTTAATGAATAGAAAACACAGGATATTTCATTGATTTGGTGCACGCGAGATTGTCAGAGTGTACGTTTCCTTTGTAAATGGCAAAAAGCGAGCCATAATAATATATGTGCATTCAACCCTGTGTATAAGGAAAAAAAAAAAAACAAAAACCAACAACCCAAAAAGAAAAAATAAAAAAAAAAGAAAAAAGCTAGGAACAAGCTAACTGGGGGANCCAACAACCCAAAACAAATAAAAAGAACTGTATCTGTTTCCAAATTCTAAAATAAAATACATTCAAAAGAGCAATTTAGATTAAAACAGGGAAGGCAGGAGCTTCAACATGGTTCAGAATTAACAATCAAGCTCTACTTTCCTCAAGATATAATTTCACTTAGAGTAGGTGTGGAAATCTTTGAAAAATTCATTATACAGAGCCACATGTGAAAATAAGATTTGTGTTAGCAAAAGATTCTTCAGCTGCTCTTAAAAAAAAAAAAATCTGTTAAATAGTATGTGTGTATAATGGGTAAGGAGAGAGCAATCCGTGCAGTGAGTAGGCATCTGTGATAAGTCTCTTATGTTCTGTAGATTGCATGTTAAAATTATGTTGTATGTATAATGGATAGGAGGGGATGGGGGAAAATAAATTCTCTTTTCCAGAGAGGTTCTTTTTTGGGGGCCTCAAAAAAAAAAAAAAAATCACACTGTGGAACTGCTGTGATAGTCAAGCCTGTGCAAATACATTTTCTCACTATGAAAAGAAGGTGGACACCTGTGAGCCAGGTTGTGTACTCTTTGGACCTGATGAAGAGGAACAGCCAGAGAACAAGAAGCCCAGACAACACCTAGAGCATTTCACGTGATCCAGCTCAACCCAACCCATCTCAACTTCTGTGCCACAAGGTGACACAGCACATGGGGCATGGTTCCCACCATTCCTTGCCCTGCCTCCAAACGCAGCACCATCTCAAACATCAAGGGTGAAGACAACAGAAGCAGCCCACTCACACCTCCTGAGAACCACTGAGAGAAGGACATCTCTCTAATAGACTTTCTATACACTATTTATATAGGTTGTGAATAACAGGAGTTTGGCCAAAACTCTCTGCGCTGTACAAGTGCCAAAAGACAAATAACGTGAGTGCAAGGAGCAAAATAAGTTCACCAATCAACTGCTCAGTGAAGAGCAGTCCTAGCCCGCCTAGGGCTGAAGGCCCAAGGCAAAGGCTGATGCTGTGATCCTCTGCTCTAACAGATGGATAGTGACACACTAGAACAGATTATCTGGTGAGACGGTGCAATTTCCAGCACTGGAGGTCTCTGAGGTATCTTCCAGCCCTATTGCTCAATGAATCTATAATTCATCATTTCATGAGCAAGTCAAGACATACCCTCAACTCTCAAAACAGCATGCAAAGGACAAAATGTTCTTTTTGCATCTCTTCCCATTAAGCAGAAGGAAAAATAATACATGGGATGGGAATGTGGAGAGAACGGAGGAGAGTTTAGCATCTCTGCACAGCTCTGTTCTGTCCAGGCTATAAAGCTTTGTACATGTTTATTCATATCCCCCCAAAAAAGTGCTTTTGAAAATATAATTTTTCTCTTCTTTCCTTTGACCCTTCTGATATCTTCTTCACAGCAGAAGATTAAGTTCAATTTCAAGAATCCATTGGAGAAGAAATGCATGTAGAATTGAAAAAGAAGCATTTTATCATTAAAAGAAGACATCCCAGGGCGTGTTAGAGGATACCAGCAGAGAGAGGCTGTTTT
This sequence comes from Todus mexicanus, assembly GCA_013389965.1. Taxonomy (NCBI): domain Eukaryota; kingdom Metazoa; phylum Chordata; class Aves; order Coraciiformes; family Todidae; genus Todus; species Todus mexicanus. The sequence goes on along the minus strand of WEIS01032134.1, from coordinate 23,256 downwards.
GTTGGGACTTCAGACCTTATCCTCCCTGAATTTACAGCTCTGTCTGGCACACTTGAAAAAAAGCAGGTAATTCAAAGAGTTTATTTCAGGTCAGTATTTTTATTACAATACATTTCTGTAACAGACAGCATTTGGATACTGGGATTATGATTTATCTGAACTTCAAGGTATTCATTCTAACTGTAAATGACCTTCCTGACCTCCTCTCATTCTCACACCACCAATGTGCTGGACTTCATCATTTAAAGCCAAATCTAACATTTCTTAAAGTCCAAAGCAGCACAATCCACTTGTAACAACGTTATTTTGTGAACTGTCAAATAAATGAATTATTTAATTAATCCTCTGATACCCTGTCCTCTTATTTCTCTGATCTGGAAAGGCAAGTAAAGCCCAAATACATCATTCCAGCTTTCTGTGGACATTTATTTGTCTCACAGTCATGTCCCAGCCAATATCTGACTGTGTGAGTCAGAGCCATTTCAGTCTCTGTTCAGCAGATCTGCAAAGTCCAGGCAAAGTTAAGGCAAAGTCAATCTTGTTGGACTGGCCTCATCCACTTGTCACCCACTTACCAAGCAGTGGGGCATTATCAGAGCAGGAATTTGCATGATAAAGTCAATATATTTAACATCGGGTTTGATGTTGCCTTTTTAGGTTCATAGACTCTTAGAATGCTTTGGATTGGAAGGGACCTTCAAAGGTCATCTAGTGCAACCATCAATTTAAAGAGAGTAAGAAGAGAAAATAACACAAGTAGGCTTGAAGAACAGCAGTGCAAGAAGCACAGCATTGCATGCACAGAACTGAGGAATACATCTAATCTCTCCAGCTGCAAGAATTTCCTTGCTTGCCGGCCATGCAGTCATCTTTGTAGGACGTGGAAACTGCTTTGGGAAGGTGAATTCATCTGGCACCCCCCAGGACAGCATTAGCAATGCTCTTCAGCAGTCAGTGTACATAGAAACTTTGCCATTTATATGTAATGGTTATGTGACATTCCCTGATCTTAAAATAACAAAGCATTTTAATCGCAGAAACGTTGACCTTTTGGTCAAGTGGAACGCTTGCTATTTAATTTCTTTACTTTTCATACAATGCGCTAGATCCTCCCTGTAAAGTAACTCAGGAGACTGCTCAGCAGAGAAAGGCTGGTTTTATGGTAAAGGCAACCACAAAAGATCCAGCTCATGTCTGTGCGCAGCCTTCCCAGCTGGATTCGGACAATTTGCTCACACTTTGACCCATCTGACCCATTTTCAGTTGTCCCAAGTACACACAAGTGTCTCTCTGCATCACGGAATGGGTTGGGTTGGAAGGGACCTCTAAAGGCCTAGTTCAACACCCTTGCACTGAGCAGGGACATCCTCACCTAGAGCAGGCTGCTCAGAGCCTCATCAAACCTGACCTTGAACAGCTTCAAGTACGGGTCCTCCACCACCAAGCATCCTCTGGGAAGTCAGTAGGAAGGAAGGAGCTTGTCGGAGATTCAACCTGTCCAGACCTTGAAACATATTTTAGTGATACCTCTTTCTCCAGTTCCTGATTTGAAGTAGACTGTTGGGCCCTACATACAGGGATTTGCTGCATTGGCTAAATGCCTGAAGAAGAGGGGTTTTTATCTTCTTCTTTCTGCCAGGAAGATCTAAACGGCATCAAGCAGAGAGCTTTTGAGGCCCAAAAGCAGAAATAAGACCAAGAAAGAGAGTTCCATGTTTTCATATGAGAGGCGGGTCACATAGATGTGTGATCTCAGTTGATCTGGACAGGCAGGACAAGCCTGGGCTAACAACCTGTCACTNCACCCCCCATGTGGTACACAAAATCTAGCAGTGATCTTGGTTTGCATACCAATCCTTGGTACTAACTATAAACATGGAGCGTTATCACTGCTAGAAGCAGACTCTCTGCAAAAACATGCTGCTAACTTCAGGCAGACTTAGCTGAAAAGTAAAAGTCATAGAACAGAATTGTTCTGTTCTAACCCAAACCAGGACACAACCCTAATTCAATCCCCCTTCTGATTCCAGGCTGTGCCTGGAACCCGCTTTTAAAAGCCGCCCTCACAAACTACAGAAGAAATCTGACAAATTGGCTGAGTGTCTTCAAATAGCACATTCCCATATTTGCCTAGTCACCATAAACAGTGTGATTCATATTTCTTCACATGTGATCATTGAATTTTGTCAAGCACCATTAGAGTGGCGGTGATGAACTGGGGTTTTGCAGCAAATCCACACAACACTACCAGCCACAGTGCTAATCATGTTCAAAACTGACTCAGTAGCAGGTGGACCAGACACACACTGGCCTCCCTCCAAACTCCATCTTCCACGATTTCATAAGAGCATCCACTTAGACCAAAGGAAGGTGCAAACCCCAGTGTGTAGGTGTGAACGTTCATCACCTCCAGTGGAGCCCAGTTCCTTCTGGGGAAGGATCTGAACTCTCCTCATCTCAAAGCCTCAACAGCTTGATCACCTGAACAGGCACTAAAACCCATAATGAATTTTTTTTTTTTTTTTTTTACAAGGAGTCAGATGAAAAATATGAGAGGTAGTGGGGACAAGTTACTCCTCAAGATGTTCCAACTGGACACAAGAGGGAAGTTTTTCAGAATGCTAACAGTCAGCCTCTCCCCAGGGAAGTGGTGGAGTCCCCAACACTGGACACGTTTAAGATTTAGCTGTACAGTGTTGGGCCATCTCATCTAGACATGCTTTTGCCAAGAAAGGTTGAACTAGATGATCCTTGAGATCCCTTCTAACCCCATATTCTATAATTCCAAGATAAATGCAGTTAAGACAGATGTTGATACTCCACCCCTCTTTCTCTTTTTAAGCAGCTTTCTATTATTTGACTCATTATGAATTTCTGTCCCATGCCTCCTTCCACTGTGGCCACCCAGCACAGTTGGACAGAAGAGGGACTTGCTCCCCGTAGGGAATCTTTCCATTTTCTTCACAGCCAAGAATTGAGAATGAGAAGGCAGCATGACTCAGGACTTATAAAAAAACCACACACCACCGTCTGCTCCTCAACTTTCAGCCTCTCACTCTTCGCCCCCCCTTTTCACCAGGCTCTCATTGCAAGCTGATCATGTTCCCGAATACCACAGGTCATTGTCTTCCCACAGCCTCAGGAGCTGCAACCTGCTGAGGCCTCAGTGCCAGAAGGCAGCTCCTTCCCTCCTTGGGCTTTTGCAGCTTATTTTTTACCATTTTCCTAAAGGGAAGAGGCGCTCAGAATGCGTGTTACCACCAGGCACATTTTCATTTTGCCGTGTTGGCGGTGGCTCTTAGTCGTGTGAGCGTCAAACCTTAACGAGCTGCGGCTTTTCCCCCCTCTGTGCTTTTTGAGATGACTTGCAAGGAATTGGTATGTATTTGTAGCTCCCTTTTCCAATCTTAACTGCTGAGCAGAGGCTGCCAAATCTCAGCCCACAGCAAATTCTTACAACCGAGCAGTAACCCTTCAAAACAGAGACTGTTAACATATGGTTGTGTCAGTGGGAGCTTCTGTAATGCAATTTATTGTTGTGTAGGCTCTTTCAAGCTACTACACATGAGAAGTAAAGGGAGCATTTACTCTTCGATGGGAGTTTAATCTTAGATTTACCTCATTTGAAACAAAACCATCGTTTGCATCTCTAACACATAAGCAATCACCTGTAAGGAGTGCTTGTGAATAGAGATATTTCTTGACTGTCATCCGAGCCTTTGTTCCTGACTGGGGGGTTTGCCTAAGAAAAGGCAGCAGAATTCCATCCTCTCCTAGGCAATATGCACAGACCCCTCTGATATCACTAGAAAACAGTGATAAATAAAGGAAAGAGCTCACATGAAGTGGAACAAATATTCACAGCGAACATGGGGCTTGCAACAGGTTCATTCCATTGCGTGCATATATAATATATAATTTAATTCCTCTATGCTTTGCCTTCCGTGCCCTGTTTATATCTAAGCGTTACAGTGTCTGGTTAAGGCTTCAAACAGAAGTAATCTCCTGTTGAAGTGAAAGTGCTTGATCCTGTACAAGCAATAAAAGATAAAGCTCTTCCACACGATGGTGAAGTGCACTCTCTACTCAGCCTCCTCATCTCCACAGCTTCAGCAAAGGGATACCCAGTGGTGCATGATCCTTTTGTGTGGCCCACTCCACCTCAATCAAATTGGCACCATGAGCTCATTGACACCACAAAGCACTTCTTCTAAAGGATGTAGGGTTTTGGAGTTGAGGATGTTTTAAACCAGTCCCTTTACTTGATTTAGGCTGGGTCTAGCAAGATGACGAGCGTTCTCTCCCAGACCCAGCCAAGTACTTGTACAATGTCCAGCTTCAAGCCTGGCCACAGTGCTAGGACATTTCAATATGAGAAGGACAGAGAGCTCACCACTTTCAGATTTTTTATATTTTCCCTTCTTGTAACTTCTACCTACAAAGGCATAGCGTTAAGTATTTGCTGACCAGGTCATAATTCAAGAACACGACCTCAAACTCTGACCTTCCACTGCCTCCAGCTGAATTCCTCAGTTTGAATGCAGGATGAAGGTACTTAAAATACATCACTCTGGGAAGGGCTTGCTCTGAAGTCTTACGCTCCTCTTGAGGGGTTCTGAGTTGAGGCATAGAATGTAGAAAACATTATGAATAAGTATTTTTCTCCATCCAGGGCAATCAATTTAACTTGAAATTTCAGTTGGGTTAACACATTGAAAGATAGCTTAGGTGTTCATCTGTGGCTCTGAAGTGAGACACACAGAAGCACATAAGCTAAAGATTAAAGACTAGCAATTAGGTTAAAACAAAGGTATTTTAAATAAATTTAAAAGATGGAGATGTTCCTGATTTCTTTTCACAATGTGATGACTCTGAAACCTATCAATTGCCTTTACATACTGTCAATGTTAACTCTCAGAGCTGATCCTTTCAGTAGAAATTCTTAACTAATATATATACTGAGACTCTTCTCGTGACTCCTCAATATCAACTACACAGGAGAGCCAGCTTCATCTTCCCTATACAGAGGACCATTTTCAAAGGACACCAACTCTCTTTCTCCTGTAATACACATGATCTGAGATTATGAAAGTCGAGATATTAAAAATTGCCTTTTTTTCCAACAGTTTACTTTCCTCGGACAACCAAGCACTGAGTGCCCTGGTTACTATAAAAGTCATGCACACATGTCTTCTGCCAGCATGGTGTCATGTCTTCTGTCAGGGTGTTATTTAGTACTCAGTGTTCCTATTATCTTCAAACTGGCTCTGGATTTGTTCCAAAGATTCGCAGTGTTATTCATGAAAAACTTTGGTGGAGGGTTTGCGGGCTCTTTGAGCAACAGGATGAAACAATGCAGAGTTTGGCAGGGGGAAGACACGAGGATTGGGGCTTGGAGGGGGAAAGGCAGAGGGAGTTCGTATCTATATGTGCCAATTATCAATCTGAGAGTCCATGTTAATCTGCCTGGATAAAATAAATTCTGTGTGGTGAGGAAAATATGAAATACTGATATGTGGAAGGAGGCAATTTGCTCTCCTAGACAGGAATCACCAGGACAACTCTCAGCCAGGTTAAGTCCTCTCTCTACTTCGATTATTTGCCAGCTTATTGCCATTTCTATTCTTCCAGACAAGCACATAAATAGAGCAGAAACCTGAAACATATCCGTATCAGGCTTCGAGATGAGACATTAGCAAAAGTTTCATCGATTATAACTTTTCAGAGCTAATTTGGCCACTTCTTTTTCTCCCCAAATCCTGTCACTCCAAATCAGGATAAGACCTACCCTCCTGAAAGGCTGTTTTACTATCACCAGAATTATTCAAGCATATTAGCAGACTTCTAGCTGAGAATACCTTGTGGTCTGATGTAAAGTCTTGTTTTCCTTGATTAAACCTCCATTTCTTATATTCGTAAGAACAAACAAGAAATTGAATATTTTATTAGAAAAGAATATGATTTATTTTTGTTAGTTAATATATTTGCTCCATGGCAAAGCCTCCAGGGATGAATATTTTACTTCCTTGACAGCCCTAAAGCGACAACACTTACAGAGTCTGATCTCAGCCTGTTCTAGCAGTCTGCAAGCAGCAGTTATTGCAATAGAGAAGCAAATTTTCAGATGCTAAAAGAACTTTCGCTTGTGGGGAAAAAAAGCCAAAACATTCATTTTCGCCCTCCTACTTTGGTATTACAGTCTTGGGATCTGTCTCCTTGTGTCTGTTGATAATGAGAGGCTCACACACAGGTAGGAGCATTCGGCCCAAGCATAAGCAGGCAGTAGGATCTGTATGGTGGAGAAGGCTGGTGTTCTGGCAGGGACCATGACTTAGGTATAGGGTGGGAACCTCTTCAAAACATTCATTCTCCACCTGAGTCACATTTCTTTTCTTCTCCAGTCCTGTAGCTGTAAGCAAAGGGACCCTGAGTATTTTTTCTGACCAGTGCACAATACACACAGGTGTTCTCTTCTTGCTACACTGCACACCCTACGTTCACCCTCAGCTCCTCGCTGCCAGCGGTTCCAACAGAAGCCCAACATTTTTCTTCAGAATGAATCATCTAGATACTTGTTTTAATAGGGAAATTAGTTTATCTCAGCCTGAACAGTCTGAGCGTTGATTGATACTTATATTTGAACAACTAGCAGTAAAAGAGTAAATGGAATTGGTGTGTAGTGTACAAGAAATAAAAAATTGATGACATATTCAATTTCCAGTTAGATCAGGACCGCACTGGGTTGGATATTGTGTATGATGCAAATGTAATGTAGGAGACACTCTGTACTGTGGGAGTTTGAAGTGTGGCAGAAAGGAGTTAGCATAGGAATGCACCCAGGGCCACACAAAGGTTCACTAGCAAAGACAAAAGAAAATCCAAGATTTCATACCTTCCATGCTAAAGCATCCAGAATCAGCCTATGAACTGGAAAAGAAAAGCTGTTAAAAAGGCTCTAAAAGGAGATCCTATTTAGGTTCAACCAACATATTCGCTCTTACACTGTCTGAGCCATGGATCCAACCATGGAGCACATGGATGATGCAACTTCTCCACGACCCACTGTGTGGAGAGGTACAAAGAAGAGCTGCAAGGATGAATGAAGACAGAAACAAGCAGATTAAATGATTGAACTGGGAGGTTTTGATTCATTCCAGGCAACCAGGGCAGAGAACGAGGTCTTTCCCCAGCACTTAACACAAGTACGCACATCACTTAGTGCCTGATATTGCAAAGATGAGTTTACTCCAGAGGCAGTAAGCTCTGCCAAAGGCATTGATTCGTGGAAGACTTGCTTCCTAGCAAAGGTGATCCTACATTAAAAAATGTAGTCCCAAACATCCCTGAACTGTGAGGGTACACATTTTAGCTGCCTGCTATCTCTGAAATCAGATCTGGATTGCAAAATGTGCAACTTCTGCTTGTCTTTTCTTCCCAGGAATGATACTATAAGGGAAGAGGTAGCGTATTTAAAAAAGCCGTTATGCAGTTTACTGATTGCGATTATTCAAGGCAAATGCTTTGAAGTAACAGCTTAGTGCAGAGTGACAGTAAGCAAGATATAGAGATATACCTAGATGAGAAGAAAAATAAATGGCAATTACTATTGATATTCTAGGTACAGGAAATGCCAGGAAGACCTCAATCTCCAGCAATGACACTGCATTTGCATTGACGCTTCACTGCAATATCTCCAGGATTAATTGCAAATGGCAATTAGACATTACTGAACTCCCAAATGGTATGTGGTCATCCTAGCTACCCTATAGCTGAGACCAATGAAGAGCAAAGAAAAGGGGAGCCCTATTTAGAGTTCCTACGCTAGTGCTTAGGGTTGACCTAAGCAGCATTTAAGTTCGAGACAATGATAAGCAATTCAGACCAGGTCTGAACCTAGAGTCGTAGAATCATAGAATGTTTTAGGTTGGAAGGGACTTTTCAAGGTCATCCAGTCCAACCCCCCTGCAGGGAGCAGGGCCATCTGCAACTAGAGCAGGTTGTTCAGAGCCCTCAACAACCTCCCCTGCAATGGGGACAGGGATGGGGCAGCCACCACCTCTCAGGGCAACCTGGGCCAGGCTCTCCCCACCCTCAGCACCAACAAGTTCTCCCTTCTCTCCACTCTCAATCTCCCTCTGGCAGTTCCAACCCATCCCCCCTTGTCCTGTCCCCACAGGCCCTGCTCCAAAGTCTGTCCCCATCTTTCTGCCAGGCCCCTTGAAGCCCTGCAAGGCCCCCAGAAGGTCTGCGCGGAGCCTTCTCTTCTCCAGGCTGAACCCCCCCAGCTCTCCCAGCCTGGCCTCCCAGCAGAGGGGTTCCAGCCCTCCCAGCATTGCTGGGGCCTCCTCTGGCCCCACTCCACCAGGTCCCTGTCTCTGCTGGGCTGAGGACTCCAGAGATGGACACAGGACTCTAGGATGGATTTCAAACTTCCAACAGAGCGAATGCAGAGGAGTTGGGGACTATATTCTGAGAGGCCACTCTAAGGATATATTTTTAATTGCCACTTCCCCTTCCCATTCATTGCAGTGGGAACTAGGGACTGGAAGTCATGGATAACATGGGGCTGAAATGTTTCTCATCATCTTGACAACATGCAGCTTTGTTCGTCTCAGGTTAGGAGTACTCCTGGTACCTGACTCCAAGTTTCAAGGAATTGCTCAGGACTGGCTAGAGAGTCCAGGACTGACCCAGGAAAAGAATCCAGCAGCCCTAACTCTGAAGTAAAAATTAAAGGTGCAAGCTGGACACTCCAATACCTCTCTTAAAGCCTGTGTAGATTGGAAATCCTCACAGGAAGCATGGAGATACCTACACAATGTCCTAGGAGTGGTGGTATTTTGTAAACTTATAAACTGAGCACAAACCAAAGAATAGCCAGTAGAAGAAATATAATTTTCTCTTCTCTAGTCTCTTTTGGCTCCTCTTACATTGGCTGTGAACCTGCTTGCCATTAGTTTTCAGTAGCTGGGACAGCAACTGGGACAGCAACTATATAAATTTTTATTTTCTGATTTCCGTAAATCTCTCTTCTTAGATCCTAGACACACTGGTTGTACTGGGAGAGGGGAATGGGGGGGAAATCCTTAGGCGGTGAATCTGTTGCAACTCCACTGCTTTCAGTAGAGGAGTTTGCATACAGATTCCAAAGTGTGTCTATGTGAACTTTGGCATGGCCCAGGAGCTACTGTACATTCTCATAGCACTGTAGGTTTTTGCTAAAAGGTTCCAAATATACTTAACCCACTAAAATGATACTTTTTTTTCTTTTTCTCATCCAGAAACCCCCTTCTCCAATAAATGACCAGAGATAAACAAGGAGGTGGCCACAACAACGACTTGCCTTCAGGGTACCAACAAGACTCCTGCCTAGCACTGCCGTGGAAAATACTGTAGAGTTCAGATTCACCCCGATATTAACTTCCTTACTTATATTTCCTCCTGAGCATTCCTTCCTGCATCTGAAGTCTGTAAAATGCCACCATTCCAAGGGGTAAAGCAAAGAATTATGACTTACCATGAAGACTGCACACAGCACATTACTCTCTTCTTTCCCTTTTGTTCCTACCTAATTCTATTTTATTTTTTTACAAAAAAAATATTATTAAAACTAATTGCATTATTTAATCCCATCACATAAAATCCTCCAGTGTTTCATTAATCAATGTAATCAAGCCAATCAAAATAGATAAAGGAGATCTTTTAGCAGGCTTTGATGAGATTTTATCAAAATCTCAGTGCATATTGTAAAGTCTTAGCATCCTCAGAAGCAAACTAACTGCAGGACGTGGGAGCTTTATCAAGCAGGCACTAATAAAGCAGATGATGCTTGGACCATTTTAAGAGGCTCTCCATATTAAACCAATAACAGTGATGCTTTTGTATTATATATTAAAAAATAGTAATACAAAAGCAGAAGGAAATAGCATTCATTTTGGAGAGAGAGAGAGATTGCTATAAAGCAATCACTTTTTTTTTTTTTAAAGTAATGAAGAAGATAGATGTCTGTGAGCCAGCAGAGCATAAAGCCAGAATACTGGAAGGAAAATGCAGTGGGTAATGCAAAGGTTATATCAGAACAGCTGTAAGTGAAGGGCCTTATTAAAAGCACAAGCCATTTCCTTTTAAACATGGTCCTCTTACTCCACATCTGAATCATAAATAAATATGACTGAATAAGCCATGTCTTGTGTGACATTGGTGTTTGCACCTCTCCTTCACCCCTTCAGGTCACCCCTCCCATTCTTCATGTTTTTACGCAGACTACGAGCATAAGGTATTGAAATACGACCACAAAAACAGAATTTAAAAGGCTGTTGATGTGATACCACACCATAAAACCAGTATATGTGTGTGGTTGGTAGATGCTACACTAGAAACACAGACTGATAACACACTGAGTGAACATCTTACCAAACATTTTGGCCAGAAGAGATACAATCAGGATCCCATCTCATGGACTTGGTATAAAATGCCTCATTATTTCCCTACAGCTCCTACCCCTTGCAGTTAGTTTGGCTTCTCAGATATGTCAGGGAAGATTTAGGTAGGATATTAGAAAAAATGTCTTCATGGAAAAGGCTGTCAAGGCCTGGCCCAGGCTGCCCAGGGAAGTGGTGAAGTCCCCATCCCTAGAGGAGTTTCAAAGCCATGGAGATGTGGTGCTGAGGGACATGGCTTAGCGGTGACCTGGCAGTGCTGGCTTAGTGGTTGGACTTGATGATCCTAAATGTCTCTTCCAACTCAAACATTTTTATGATTCTATGAGAATTGCAGGAGTAGTTACTAATCCACAAATGCAAAGACTTGCCAAGACAGAAAATTGTAAACTCTTGGATTAAACAATCCCTGCCTGATGTACATCTATAAACTAATATAAGGCCACTGCTCCTCAAGGGAGGTCCTCTCCTATCGCTGGATTTCTAGCAGTAGCAGCAGAGATGGTGTTAGCAGACTCTCTAGGGCACTTTGTGGACAGAAATATCTTTTCTTTGCCCAGAGTCTTCCATCTCAACTAGTACAGGTCATCCATGCAATTCACTGACTTCATGGGATACTATGAATATTGTGCCACGTCCAAGTTCTTGTCCTGCCTTCTTCATTTTCATGGATGCCTGGACCAGCTGTGGGGTCACCAGCACAGCTGGGACAAGAAGACACCGTGCAACACCCAGTAGTTCGGAGCAATACTCCTTAGCATCTAATATCCCAGGAGACCTCAGGCAGTCGCTCCCTTGGATCAGCCCAGCCTGGCTTAGGATACCCCCAAAAAATCACATCCCAGTGGACACATCTTGAAACACTCAAGAAATCAGCCAGAGAATTAGCACCCAAATTACCTATAAAGCAGAGCTGAAAAATGAGCACTGCCTTCTCTTACACCTCAATGCTTGTTCCAGCTGAAAACACTGAAAGGTTCACCACTTTCTTTCATTTAAAGATTCTTTGGGCCAAATCCTTCTACCCCAGATATATCCTCCTTCCTTGTTTTTTTCCCTTTTAGGCTACAATATGGAGATAGACAACAGGTAAAGCTCAACGCTGGCCATTTTCACCTTCAAAAGGCACTGTTAGAGCTGAACAATGTCAGGGAGAAAATCCAGCGGAAATAATGAAGGAGGAGGATCTTGGGGTTTATTTAAAATCAGGCAACATAGCACCACTTGATTGCTTGGAAAGCTGCTGGACTGAGTGTGAAGGTAGCAGCCCAACATCAGCATAATCTAATGAACACTATAATTTCACTTTACGTCGTGCTTTCGTTTCAGTTCTGTGTTATAAATGGTTTTAAATGGAATTAAGCTCGTTTCCTTCGCAAGCAGACTTGGCTTTCCATTTTTTTTCCTTCTTTTCCTTTATCCAAGCACCCAACAAATAGAGCTCCGTTTAAAAATAAACCCAGGGTGAACAAAGGAAGATGTGTTAGTCACAGGAGTAGCTGAGCTCTCTGTAGTGTGTAAAAACAGCGTGGGAGGTCACGGATGAGCAGCTATGGGCACCTTGAGCCTCATCCACCTGTCTGGGCTGTGCATTCGAAGGAGCAGCTCTGCTCCACATCTGCTGCAAAATCGGACTCACAATCTCTTTGAAATGGAGCCAGAGTTTTGCTTGGGGAGAGTTGTTGTATTTACTCTTGAACTCAACTTTTGCATTACCAGACCTCATCCATAATCCCTACGGTGCCAAAAAAGTCACTTCACATTAGCTGAAATCAGAGCTTTCTAGTTACAGACGTGCAAGGTCGAACTATTCCTGAAACATTTTCCATTGAATTAAAACACTGGAAATATTCTCTGGAAAAATCAGTGTAGTTCCACTGAAGGGAGTAGCGAGCCATCAGCAGAGGCGCTCGCTCATTCGTTCTAGCCATTACAATCTGAGGATGAGTTTATTACGTTAACTGGTTAATTAGCCAATATGCTCCTCATGTCCTAACTACTACCATCAGAAGGAAAAGATTTATTTCATCTTGATATTCAGCCATCAGTGGAATAAACCCAGAGATTTGGGGGTTGTGGAGGGTGGGATTCCCCCGTCACAATTTTGTAATATTTTTTCATTCTATTGGAATGGTTTTTATCGTGCTTTTAAGATGTTTAATTACATCAAAGGGGGGTAAAAAAAATTGTATTTGATTTTTAATATTTAAGTTTTTTGCATCTTTAATTTAAAATCACGTTCTCAGGAGAGGGAAAAAATTGCAGTGGGATGCTGAGATCCCAGTCATCGCAGCACGCCACGCCACTGCTCTTTGGACAGCAATCACAGGAGCCCAGCAGCAAGCTGTGGATGAAGGTTCTTCCAAGCAGCAGCATCTGGCTCTCTGGCAAGCAGAACAGGCGGCCGCATCGGTCTCATCTGAGTTGCCCCTGGGTTTGTCACGTGGGGAAGCTGCTAACGGACTGTTTGGGTTGCTCAGTCCTTGTCTCAATTACGTTTGCTTTAGACATACGCCTTTGAGGGTGCATAAATCTCTATCCTGAACCTCGCTGCTGGTACCTCCACTTGCTGGTGGTTCTCTGTGAGTTGTGTTATGGTCGAAGAAGCGTATTTCCCTGCAGCCAAAGTGCCCCACAAGGCACAGCTCACCCCCGTGCAGAAGAATGATCAAAAAATGGATGTTCCTGTGAATTTAGGGCTGTCTCTCAGGATGCTGTGCTAGCAAAAAACCTGCCTGATATTTTAACATAGTTGCTTTTTTATGAATAGTTCGTTAATCGAAACATTTTCTGGTTCTTTTTCTGTTCGCAAAAGCTTTGCCTGTTCATGTTGGGGAAGACAAACATCTTTCTTGCACTGTCAGCAATGCAACTGCAAGTGATGGTGATTTCTAGAGCACTGGGATTGCTGGGTTCCAACATCAAAGACACGCTCTGAGCAGGGGTTGTGGTGTTTTCCACACACCTACTGTCTCCCTTCTTCACCCACTTTCCACTAGTGAAACGATCATAGCAGACTTGTGCAATAACAGACATTAAAAAAAAAAAAAAATATATATACAACCCAAACCTGTTCATATCAAAGCAATTAAGGAATTAAGGGATGTCACAGCATGTGTAGAGAACTAAGCTATTATTTTATTTCTTGAGAGATGGCAAGTTCACTGAAATTTGAGTATCATGCCACTCAAAATTATTTGGGAGTGTGGGTGAAATCTGGAAAGTAAAAAAGCCTTAATTCATTTGGATGTTCTTTTGAGGAAGACTTTATTTTGACAATGCCTGTGTTCTTCTTAACTTCTAAACGGAACTTTCATTTTCCATTTTAAAATAGCATTTTCCTACCAAAAATAAACTTCAAAAAGTTTTAAAAGTAATTAAATAGCTTTAAAATATTTTACATCGGCTAAGCACAATATCTGCAGCTGATTCAAAACCGCACTTCCAAGGATTTGAAAATTATCTGTAAAATCTGGAAAAAAATAAATATCTGGTTTCAGTTGTATATAGTCCACTTTTATCCTGACTCTTTTCTGCTTCAGTCACCAAAAGGAAAATGTGTTTATCCACCCAGCTCTGTATGTAAGGTACTCAATACCCAGCCGAAGGATTTAGGATCAACGCACTGGCTTTTCCATCAGCTGGACAATTCCCTTCTGTGTCAGCCTCAAGAGAAGGAAAAGTTGGAAGCCCAAGTCTAGAGCAGGTAAATGGGTTGGTACCAGCTGAGTTTTCTAAGAAATACCATTACTAGAGTCAGTTTGGGATGAAGTTCAGGCTAAAAGCTTGCCTGAAGTGCTGCAGAGAAAAGGGAAGTCCCAGCTATTGGCCAGGTGACCACTTGGGGCCATCACAGGAGGAGGATTTGGGGAGGGAGAGCCATTCCCAGGTGGTTTAAAGCCTTTATATGGACTCAGCATGAAGTGTTTACTGCCTTAAAGAGGTGTGGAGGGAAAATAAATGAAAGACAAAAACTGCCTTTACTCTAAGATAGAGGAATAACAGCATAACTAAAGTCCAAGTGGACATTTGAAGGATTTATAAACGTTCCTTTGGGACAAACCCTTGAAAACATTTGATCGATGTTGCAATATTTTTGTTGGTTTGAATAAATTTAGGAGCCTTCCCTCTCCCAAGCCACACACGGGCAAAAACTGGCTCTAAGAGGAGGGTGTATCCAGTGCCACTTCCACAGCCATATTCCCTGGGAGACCAACAGCCTGGCTCTTTTCCACTTCCACCATAAGAACATTGATGATGTCACTGTGTAAAAGGAAGCAGAAAATTTTTCAGTGAAAGGAGAAAATTCTCAGAGCTCTTAATTCTTGTAACACAAGATCTCCTATATGCTGGGGACAGGTGCCAACACATGAAGATGCCCAGCTCCTCTCCAGGAAGCCACCAGTTTCTCAAGGAACAGGAATGGGAGGCTGCAGGGGAACTGTGTCACCTTGAGCAAGTTTGGGCAGATCCCTCAGTCTTCACAGTATCACAGTTTTACAAGGTTGGAAAAGACCTTTGAGATCATCCAGTCCAACCTATAACCCAACACCAACACCAATCCATCATCTAAACCGTGGCACTAAGCGCCTTATCCAATCTCCTCCTACACACCTCCAGGGATGGTGACTCCACCACCTCATCAGGGAGCGCATTCCAATGGCTGATCAAGCTCTCCGTGAAGAACTTCTTCCTAACATTGAGCCTAAATCTCCCCTGACAGCTTGAGACTGTGTCCTCTTGTTCTGTCACCAGTTGCCTGAGAGAAGAGACCAACCCCTGCCTGACTACAACCTCCTTTCAGGGAGTTGTACTTTCCAGGGTATAGAATCATAGAATCATAGAATGTTTAGGGTTGAAAGGGACCTTTAAAGGCCATCTAGCCCAACCCCCCTATATATATTTGCAACCTCCTTGTAAAAAAATTGCAGTTCTTCAGTTCTCAGGGAGGGAACTGGCTTTTTTCAATATAACTGATTCTGATTAAGGTAAGTAGCCAATTAAGCCCTTGAAGCTGCATGGTCTTGTACTTGCAGCAAATCTCCCTTAAAATCCAGGATCGTGAAGTGAGCAGAGGGCAAAAGCAACTCTTTGCAAATGTTTGTGAGGCTCGCTATTGGAATGAGCAACTTGCACTCTTGATCTGCCTCAGATGTGTAGCCACATGAGTTTTTACACATCCCTTAGTTAAACCTGAGTGAAATTTAGCACTCTGGGACATCATGCGGAGTTGTCCGTTTGCCCGTTTCGCCATAGGTGTCTAAGACACGTAAATGGCGCTTCATCAGGGACTGTGGAAGTGTCATTTGAAATTCCTTCTCTGGAAGATGCTGTGAGTGTTATTTCCTTGGGTTTTGAAGACAGGTAATACAAAACCTGAGAAAGGGTTATCAGTGTGTATGTGAAAACCGGTTGAAGCACCAGCCCAGTCCTCCCACAATCTCTTTGCTTGACCTTAATCTGTAGGACATCTCCTCCCTTGCAAAACAGAGATGAAACATTCCTGTATCGTCAGGTGTGGTGTGAATTAAGTCCTTAGCACTGGTAAGATATTCAAAAGCTAGATTAATTTCATAACTAATTATGATTAAAGTGGTTAATAATATACGGAATAATAACCAGAGTTTCATTCAGCACAGAATTCTCTTGTTGTCTCACCCATAAATACTCAATTATTGGTCAGCCTTATTTTTTACCAACCCATAACATCCTTGTCTGCATTTTTCTAAGGTCCCCAACTGCATTTCTCAAAACCATTTTGTCGTTTCCATTCCAGGCTGATTTTTCCTTCAGGTTTTCGAGTGATGCAGAAGTTTGACAAAACGGCCACGTTTGAAGTAAAAATGTACAAACTTCAAAGGCTCTGTGCCACCATGTGAAGACCACGGGATGGTCGTCACATAAAGACACTCATTTCTCTCAGAAATGGTTTTCCATAAAATAAAGGCTGAAGAATCATCTCTTCTGCCTGAGAAATAGCTTGCACATCTACTCACTGTAGTAAACAGACTTGAATTTATGATCTTAGTGAATGTGAAAAACCGAAGGTGTTAAACATCCTGTGCTTCATTGATAATAATTTCTAAATCTCGCACTGGAAAGCTTTTCTGAACGACAAGTGCAGGGTAAAATACATCCAGTGGTGTTTATATTAGTTCTTTTTTTTCTTCTTTTTCTTCTTTTTTTTTTTTTTTCTAATAGGCTTTTTATAATAACTCCTGTAACAATTAATCCAAGCACAGAGGCTGAAACTATCTACAGTGCGAGAGGATAGCATGAAAATGAAATATTTTATTAAAAGATGTGCTCTGATTTAAGAACCCTTAGTTATGTGAAAAGAATCGGCCTTTTTCCTTTTGTAGTGTTTCTTTAACCAGGAACTGCAGTAAGTTAAGGGGAGTTGGGCAGTTATACTATAGCTGGCATCTCTAGATAATGATTATGTCCAAAAAACGTTGAAAAGTTGCATTTCAATCAAATCTTTAGATTGCTATTTAGTTATTTAGATATTTAGATATCCAGATATTTAGATATTTAGGTATTTAGGTTTAGACAGCCTGTAACTGGCTGTACTACATAGACTAAATAAACGACCACAGCTCATTCTGAATTTGTCATTGGGTGGCAAACTTGTAGATTTATGGACTGTGTAGACTAAATCACAGCAAGTCCCCTAACCAAAGAGCTATCGAAACCTACTCCCAGCTCCACGCTCAGTAGAAAACCTATAGTATTAGTCCAAAATCCTATAGGTAGTTCAAAAGCAAAGTATGACACCAGAAAAATATGCTGGGGCTAAAAGGAAAAGATGACAAGAACCAAAATGGGTCTCGTCAAAAGCCATGCCAACCAAAATCTTTTTTCACAAGAGACACATGGCACATCAGGTTCTAGCTGGACATTCAAGTCCCAGCCAGCTCCATCTTCCTGCCCTTAGACACATCCCCCAACCCCAAGGGCTCTCCTCACACACAGGACTTGTGAGCACTGCGCTGATCACCACCACCACTCCATCCTCCTCCTCCCATCCACAGACAGGGCTGAAGAGGTGATTTCTGCCCTTTCTCCCCTCCAGCTGACTGTTGCCTTTGCACCAGCCCTGATCCCAGCACTGCCCAGAGAACCAGAGCAGAAAGACAAGTCAGAGCACGGCTCATGGTTCTCCTCCTCAGATGAACACCTGCAGTCAGCCCCATCCTCACCCATCCCTGCTGTAGCAATCTTCATATAAACTACCAGGGGTTTTATCTATTGTCTTATCTGCACGTCATCCCGATGGCGCTGGGTTCACACATAGGAGGAGCAGATCTTCAGGGCTTGGAGGATATTCTCCAGGCCTCAACCACAGACTCGGCACAAACAGTCAACAAGCACAAACGCGCATCAAGAGGCCAAACCAGGACACCTCATAAGGATTCTGCTCTCCCTGATTGGGTTGGTAGCACCTCCTGAGCTCAGACCCCTCTTGGTGTTTGATGTTACCATGTCAATCAAGGTGCCACATCAATTGAGGCAACCGCGTCATTGATCCAGCTAAAAGAGGCACCAAGAAATGGTCCCAGTGAGCACGGGAAAATACACGGGCTGGGTTATGCTGTTTACAGACTCCCGCGTTTCAGCTGCTGGCGCAAAAAAGCTTGAACAGAGGCATCACCGTGCACCAGGAATGAGCTGAAGAACTATTGATTGTTACAGGTTAGAGCAGCTCTGACTGTAAATGTGACTTTGTTGCCTAAATACAGGTGTCCAGTGTCACCTGAGATGTCCCTGGGTGTCCCAGCTGGCCTCCAGCTGCTGAGCCAGAGGGGCACAGGTCTCCTGCAAGTCCTCTGCCAGACCCACCAGTGCTGTGTGGGTGCCGCAGGGACTCGAGGGCATCTCAGGTGCTCCTGACAACCACGTACAGGCAACTGATTTGAACCCTGTGTGGGGAAAGGGCACGGCAAAGAAATGCCAAAAATTCCACCCAGCAGCCATTTCTTTTCCTGAGGAACCTCCCACCGAAGGACCTCGTCACAGTGTTTACCAGCTCGCGCACGAGCAAGGAGGGGTTTTTCGTTCTCAGCAACCTGTTGGTATCAGATTTACCTACACCATCAGTATGAAAATAAACACAGAAGGCAGGCACACGTCCACAGAAAATCCTGCTGCGAGCGGTTCAAGTTCCAGCTTCTCAGGCACAGGTATAAACCAGCGTGTCATTAACGTCTCCCTCACAGCCCCAGACTTTAGAGAAACAAGGAGGCGCAGCTGTCTCCGGACAGGAAAATGAAAGCTCCAAAAACTCCTCTCCTCCCATCGAAAAAAATCCCTTTGCAAGCAGCCATCTGAGGGGGCGCGGGAGAGGGGGAGCTACGGGAAGAGCCGCGCTCCGGCGAGCGAAGATGAGAAGAAGGAGGTGGGCACGGCGGCATCTCAGGGGACCCCCATCCTCCCGTCCCATTAAACCCGCGGGCGGATCAGCCGGGGCTCTGGGAGCAGGCAGGGGAGGGAGATGAAAGGCTCCTGGAAGGAATCAGGTGCAGAGGGTGGGCAGATGCTGCTAAAGAGCAAAGAGACTCGGCCAGGCTCATTTGTCTGGAAGGG
>WEIS01032131.1:0-13664 GCA_013389965.1 Todus mexicanus | reverse complement strand
CCATCCTGCATGATCGTTGCTTCGGTGTTGGTTTGGTACAGCTGTCCCTGGGTGCCACTAGAAATGCAAGGGGGGTTTAGGAGACAGGGACCCCATTTACTGTTCAGTGGGGTACAAAGAGGAGAATGAGAGAGAGTCACCAATTCCTGTAATTCTTGACAGAAAACCAGGGACTAAGTTGTAGAAGATGCTCTGAGCTCTGAAGCTTGGGTCTTTCCCAGATCCTGAGTGAATTCAAAGTGATTGTCTTTGGTTTCACAGAATGGTTGAGATTAGGAGGTCTGGAGGTCACCTGTCCAAATCTCCTAAAAAATGTCCTTGGTTGGCTTACAATAAAGAATCATTATTACAAGGAGTAATCCCAGCTAACAGGAAAAGGACCCCAACTTCCTTGATGTTCAGTGCATTGCAGTTGTGAGCTGGAGGGAGTTGAATGCTCAAGCAGCAGGTTTCACCTGTGCATGCTCTCCTGGTTAACACTGCTCTGAGCTTCTTATAGCCCCCAGAATTTACCCTCGGTGGCACTGGGCAGCTCTCGCTCCGTTGCAGGCAACCACATCTGCATGCCTCCCCTCCATGGCGAGCAGCATGCAAGAGATGCGAACTGCAAACACATAAACAGCTGGTGGGGAAGGGGAGGAGGCTTCGAGCCCCTGACTCGGCTGCCAAAGCCGTCGCTGCCATGCGTGCTGTGTAACGCTTGTCATCTCGAGTGAGTCATCGAGAGGGTCCCCCCCTAATGGCACTTTGAAGTGCTGTGACAGCTTGAGAGCATCTATAAATTGCCCCGAACAGCCCTCATACTGCGTGAGCTAATTGCTTGCTCTTTGACTTATTAGGAGTCACTGAGTTAAATAATTTGTCACATGTGTGGCTCATAATAAATAACGTGGCTGGCCAGTTTGTGAGCTGTTCTGGTGATATATAGTGCCCCTTTCGAATGTTGTCACAAGCAGCTAACAAATATGACCCTGCGATTGTCAGAGCTTTGTGAAAATAATACGGCTTGACGGGGCAGCAGGTCAAAAAATCCCCCAAACAGCTCACCTCCTGAGATATGAAAATGACGTTAATTTCTTCTTCAGGTTCTTAATAAAGCATGATTCTAATTGTATTTTTGAGCAGCTAATTAAAAGTGAATGCAATTTCATAGGCAAATCTTTATTTCAGTTTATGTAGGTATAGTTGTGAAAGAAAAGAGGTAACTGTTCCGTGGTTACTGGAAATACCCTGCATCCTCTGATGAAGGCTGAAGTGAGCATCTTGTTGGCAAACTGATTAAAAAAAAGAAAGAGCAACCATATTTCAGAAGTTACTCTCAATCTGATCACTTTGTGTATGGCTTACCTAAATATGTAGAGTTGTTTGTTGTTTTTTTTCTGATCCTCAGTCCTGGTTCTGGTTGTGCATTTTGAGTGGCACGTTTCCATACGTACTCTTGTCAGGAGCTGGGCTGCTTGATTTATAAGCACAAATACGGTCCCGTTCTGAGTGGCTGCGCACATGTAATATTAGAGATGCCTTTAGAAAGCAAGTGGCAGAACTATGACGTGTGTGTATATATATATATATATATTAACATGTTCTTGGCATCTTCAGTTAAATAGGAGTCTGGTCTGATCTCTACGTGGGAGGAGAGTCCCCAGCATTCTGCCAAAGCAGCAAATGTGGTTTCTCTCACAGCTAAGGGGTGATTTCTTCCCAGGAGACAGGACGTGTCTTGCACATTTGACTCCTGTTGTAGACTGGGTCACTGGGCTATAAAATCTGCTTTTCCCACAATTGTGCTGCACCAAGAGTGATGAGTGGTGTTTAATAAAGCTTCCCAGTCCCTTGCAAGCCTGTTCCTGCAGTGACCCTTGCTATTGCATTCCTCGTATTTGAACTCTGAGGTGCTGATGCTGTTAAACTGGTTCCCAGCTTGGCAATCACTTTGTTTTCGGTGTGTTAGTTCAGCAGAGCCCACTGCAGCTGCCTCACGTGAGGGAAGATTCTCCTTCAGCTGGCTCTGCTGAACATCTCAGTGGTCCTCGTGGCTCTGTCTAAACGTGTCGTGCTTTTTCCCAAAGCCTACCAGCAAAAGTCTTCAAGCTAGGGGCTTGCCTGCAGTTTATCCTCCTGTGTCTCCCACCATCTAGGTGTTTTCTGGATGGTTGAGTGAGGAGGAATTATTCTGTGTTGTTCCATGAACAGGACCAAGCGCATTTGTGGGCAGTTCAGTGCGGGGTGATTTCAGGGTCCCTTTGCTATGCCTCCTGGTGTTCCCTTCATTACGAAATCACAGCAGCTTGATATGTAGAGGCATTTTCATGGTGTTCAATTAATATGTTCTGGTTCTGAGCTAAATATTCTACACCTGACTTGTTTGCATTTACGCAAGGCTTAAATAATATATATGGTATAATATAGTATCAAATGTATTTCAAGGATGTGTTCCTTAGCAGTGGTTTAGTTCCAGCATGGGAAACAGACTCTTGTTATCCCAGTGAATCTGGCCTTTTTATGTGTGTATTCTGGAAAACTTAAGAAGGCATTCTTTGTTTGTGTATACGTGCCTATAACTTGTGTATATTATTGTGTGTAGCTACATATATCAACGTCTATACATACTATCTATCTCTGTGCATATATATGTGTTCATATACATAAATAAAGCATTTCGGAGCACTTCAGCTCATTGCATTTTAGTGCAGGTTCAGCAAGTCTAAATCATGCAAACATCATCACATGCCTTCTGCTGAGCTGGCTGCAGAGCAGCAATGAACCGTCACTGTCTCTGCAAACGGCCCTAATTATGAGTCGAACAAATAAATAGTGACCTGTCTCTAAATTATCTTCAGTAGTTCTTCAAACTGACCGACTATTTAGCGTCTTTTTACCAGTGTAAGTCTGGTAATTTATACCACGGCTAAATGTGATGTGGTTTAGGATATTTACAAATTGTACGTTTCGGGTCCCCTAAGTAGCCCAGTACAGTAAAACCTTTGTTCCTGACAGAATGCGTGCGTGTGTCCAGCGTATATTTATCTGGTCTGGTGTAAGCATTGATCTTTAATTCCTGGATAAACATATTAAACAGGTGTGCGGTAGCTGAGCTTCCCCCTGTGTTGTGTTAGGAGACCCTGGGCCTGCAGCAGGGCCTAGTGAGGAAGGGTGGGCCCAGCGACACCCCAATCCCCCAGAAACCTGGAATTTCCAGTGCTAAATCACACCCCATCGTAACAACATCCCAACTAGCGCGGCTGGCGAGCCGGGGCTGGAGCGTGGGGTAGTTTATAGCGGAAAAATGGCTTTTTGGTGGCCAGCACAGCCTCGGCCTCGCTCCGCTCGCGGGCTCTGCGCGGGGCTCGGGGTGTGAGCAGATATAAAGCAGCATTTTCCGAGCTGCCTGCTGGAACAATGGGCGCTCTGTTAGCCCGAGCCTCAGCCTCTGTCGCCCCTGCCTCACCAGGTTGGAATGGCTGCTCGAACCCAGGTTCAAAGCCCTCGGCCTCCAAGTGCTTTAATTTAGCACTATTTTTGCTGCGCTAGCCTCTGTTTTTTCTGCTTAAACTATCTGAGGTCTCCTTGTTTTGCAGGGAACTAAGCAGCTCCTTTTTATAATTAGATTAAAGATAATCAAATGAAGACTTGGATAGTTTTTAATGTCATTTAATCTCTTCTTTTTTCTTTAAACTTTTGCAAAATCGCTTTTTATCGCCGTTGCCTAGCTTCTTGTAAATTTACACCTTTTTTTTTTTTCTTCACTGTATTTCAAGCTTCTGGCTTTCTGGTTTTTTTTTTAAAAAAAAAAAGTCCCGTTTGACAGGTATTTTTCAGCATTTTTATTTGATGCCATAAAATAAGCCTTTACCAGGTGTTATTAGGTATGATTCACAACACTTCCATTCTTTCACTGTCAGTTTTCCCAGAGCCGACTGGTGTGAAAATAAGAGAATGCAAAAAGGCTCTTTCTCATTTTCAAAGTGGTGCTAAAAGTCCTAAGGTCTCACCTTCCTTTTCCCTAACAACATCATCACCAGTTTTTTTTCTTCTGTTTCTTGACTCTCGCTCATATGGGTAAATTTTGTGTGACTATAGTTGTGCAATGCACTGTGGTGTTTAATTGGGTTATTTTTTTCTCTCTCTCTTTACCCTGCTTTTGTGTGTTGTAAAAAGATGGAAATCATAGAATCGAAGAATATTTCAAGTTGAAAGAGACCCATGAGGATGATGGAGTCCAACTCCTGTGAGTTCTCAGAAGCAGAGATTTTCAGACCTGAGATGTACTAGATGTTGTAAGAATAGGGTATGGAAGAAGTTAAGTGTCGGTAACTCTGTGCTCAAGAAAAGGCCCCTTTGAGATTTGGAAAATGAAATATATTTTGGCCAGGAATTTCATAGAGAAAACATCAAAGGCATGGGCAGATGTTGAGGTGTTTACCCACGCTAGCAGTGTGACTGGAGTTTGCAGTCGTGGCTCCTGCCACAAAGCAGCCCATCAGATTTCAATAGTGGGTGTGTGCAGTTAAGATACTGTGTTTTATACTGATAAACATACCAAAAAGTGGGAGTGGGAAATGAGCAATTGTTAAAATTAGGGAAAAATAGAGGTGATGTCCCTGAATTACTCCTGGAGGTAGATGGTAGAAAAGGCTGGATGCTGGAGGCAGGGGTAGGAATACAGCTTTCTACCCCATAAAGCTACCGTGGATTTTTGCAAATCAAAATAATGGCACTTCAGACGTATCTTGACATATTCTAGAATTCCAGAAAACTCGTAGAACTGTGACTTGAGGGAGAAAACAAAGTGAATGTTATCTTAAAAGATGGGCTAAGTATTCCTGATTTCTGAGATCACAAGGAATCTTTAGCCAGCTGGAGCCTTCAGGTTATCCAATGATTCTAAGTAGAAATATAGATGACTAATGAAATAAATAGTTGTCTTCCTCTTAATTTTTCATGCGTAGGACCAACAGTTCTTACATTTCCCGAGGCACTCTGCATATATTATTGAGGTAGGATGTTAAAATGATCTCGTCTCATTTATCCTCCCCCATAAAATAGTTGAGATGTAACTTTCCAAAGAAAACATCTGAAACATTTAATTTTACCTGTCAGTTTCTTTTTTTTTTTTTTTGGTTTTCCCTGTTAGGAGTAAGACATTGGGCTGCAGATTTCTAACGGAGGGTTTCCATGTGCAGGTTTGAATAAACAGAACTATGATTTAGCAGTCGGAGACCAGAAAATGACTAATGGGCTACTCTAATTCGTTTTCCAGGTCCTAGGTACACAGGGTTGAAAGCTATGAAGGTAACAAAGGTTATCAAGACCTAGAGATAAGAATTAGAAGTTGTTGCATTTGGTGTCTAAATTTGGAGTTTCCTCATTTTTCTTTCTACTATGTGGAGCAGTAATTCCTCGGATTTACGCTGTTCACGCTGTCAAGTTAATACTACCTTGTGATTTATCTTAGTCAAGGAATAGATATTTATTTTAATTAAGCTGGTTCCTCTAGGAGCATTCTGTACTGTTAGCCATCCAGGCTTGCATTATTTTGCAGAACTGTTTGAGTATCTTCTCTATCATCTGGATGAATTTGAATATTTAGAGCAGCCCTTTCTTTGTAGATGGTATTGGATTAACTGGTTTGTCCTAGTCTCTCTAGCGAAGGCTTTTCCACTCAGAAGCTTTCGAATTGCAGGTGATGGTCTATCAGCTCACGTTCTGGCCTCCTGCAGCTGCTGTGTTTCTGCTGTCAGCAAGCTTTGCTCAATCAGAATTTATCCAGCCTGGTTTTTCAGTTTGGGACATTCCCGTTAGACATGGACACTCCACAGATTAACTCTTCTAATGCTGTGCAAGCAGAAGCACGATTGAGCTCTGCTTTTTGTGTCATATACAAATTTTGGGTTTAGCTCGTGGAAATAGTCTCAAGTTTGCAATAGCCATATCTTTTCTTCCAAGAGATGCTTTAAATCTAATTTAATGGGCTGGTTTCTGTGTTTGTAGCTTTCCACATGTGCAGTTATCCCATTAGAACTCCACCAGTGTCAGAGAGCAACAATTTCATTGTAAGGGAGGAGAGAGAAGCTTTGGGACTTGTGTTCATTTGGTTGCTGAACTCTTTCTCACACCCACTAGAAATTCCATCCTGAACATTTTCACTGAAACAGATACATTTCTATGAAATATTGCTCTTGAAAAGAAACGGTATTCTAAAGCAAATAAGTTTCCTCTATCTGTAGGCTTCTATTAAGCCAAGATCATAGGCTGAAAATGCTTTCTGGAGCATAGGAACAGGTTTTTGTACGACTGCACCTCTGAGCAGCGTGGAAAGGGAGTATGAGGGAGCCCATTTCCAGCGGTGCTGATTCAGCTGAAACCCAGAAGAGAGGAAGAGGACCAGTATTCCTAAGAGCCATTGCCAGCAATTCTTGGGCTCTGCAGTGTGTTTGTTCCTCTGTAGGCTTTGCTAACCTTACAAATAAATAAATAAACACTAACTGCTTCGCAGAGCCTGTCACGGCACACCGACAGTGTGAAGAACCAGCACGCTGTGGCTGTGTCACCAGCAGCCCTAAGCAAAGCTATTCCCTGTTTACACTGTTTACTAGGTCACTGTTCTCTGTTAACACTGATGCAAATGTTGCCCTCCTCTTCTTTTACCTGTAACCTGCTGATCACATCAAGGTGCAGCTGAGCAGCATCCCTTCTGCACTAGTGCCTCATGACTGATTTGATGGCAAGTCTGACCCTGCCTCAACCCCAGGCACCGAGCATTACGATTGCTGTTCCTACTGCTTGTTTTCACACTGGCAGACTTGGAATAGTTGCCCTTTTTGGCCTCCTTCTATTTTATCGCCCCTTCATTTCCTCTGATATCGCCGTGCACCTAGTGCCAGGGTGCCGTGCTGTGCCCGCCTGTCCAGGTCCTTCACGTCTCCATCAGCAGCACACTGAGGAGCAGGTCTGATCACCAGCAGGACAGGGTAGCCGGCTCGCCTTGTACGTGAAATCCAGGGAATTACTTTTAAAACAAATACGTGTATATTATGGGGAGATTTTTATAGGCTTCTAATCCAATGAAGTTAAAGCACTAATAACATATTTAGACTCGTTGGCTTTTATTTAAAAAAGCATCTGGTTTTAATCAGGGGTCTTCTTGAGCAAGACAGCNAACCCACAAGCCAGACCCTCCTTTAAGACCTCCAGTGTCGGCTACAGAAACATTCGCAGGAAAATACATTTCAGTGCAAGAAAAAAAAAGTTGCAGAGTTATGGGATTGATCTATAGCAGGGAGTGAGAGGAAAAAAAAAGGAAAATGTGGGGCTTAGCCTGATAACTGGTTCAGTGGCGTTGATTAGGGTGGATAGTTCTAGAGAAAGGCTTCTATTGTGACTATAAAATAAATCCATGCTAAGCAACACATGTAATATAATTCAAAATTAGTTGGAATCTGACCCTTACAGCCCTGACTCTGCTGTAAGGGAGAAAGCCTCATTTCTGTGTAATGCTTCTCCTGCCTTATCTGTTCCTTCATCCTGATCTTACCAGATGCAAACCCATAGGGTAAGTGAGGTATGGAAAGTCAAAGCTGAGTAGTAGCCCTGACATACCACCAAAATAAATGAAATTCCTGTGACAAGTAAGTCATTGTTGCGGGGGGGAGGGTGTGAGGGAGGAAAGGAGAGTGTCTTTGACTTCACTGGCCCAGTTAGGAAGCTTGGTCACTGGTATGAAGCCATACAGCTGCACACAATATAAAGTGAGTTTAACAGCATATTTGGTGAGTTTATAACTTCCCCAGGGCATTTTAACATTAAAAATAGTGATTGTTAACCTGGTCCATCTGAACTTAAATATGAGCTTACTTTGCAAGAAATGAGGGGTAACATCTCAAGTACTTTTTCTTTGTGTTTTATTGTTGCTTAAGGGCTTGCGTTGCTTTATAGCTGCCTTTTGTCTGTTTCTGCAGTTTCTTCTCAGCAGGGATGTTCAAATCCGTGGTCTCAGTAAGGATGGAGATCCCAGCCCTGGATTAGAAATACGTTTTTTGGTAGTTATGCACAGATATTAAAAAATAAACAGAATACGATAAAATGGCAGTTGTCTACTGCTTTGATGTTAGCAGTGAGTCCACTACACGCGCGTTATCTCTCTGGTGACTAGAGATTTTCACAAGCAGCAGAAACTCTTTTTAAAACATTAGCGTCTCAGACTGGCAACCCGAAAGACACCAACAAATATTGAAAGGCGTGCAAGAAATTGTGCTGAGAAGAATTACCGTTGCCTTCTAGGATGGAGTAAGTCACAGGGTGTTAAACTCGGGTCCGTTTAGAAAAGCATATTTGTCTATGTATACTGGATTGTCTGCCAAGGCAAAATTCTGTTTTCAGATGTGCGTGCAACTGGAAACACCCCTGTTTTCAAAGCCGTGAATCAGAATCCCAAACATTATACTGGCTTAAAGATGAGAAGATTTTTAAAATGGTATCGCGTAGGGTCGTCTTACTTCTTGCTAGTTCGTAAGCCTTTAGAGTTCATAGTGTCAGGCAGTTTTCTGTAAATACAGAACCTCAAAGATGATGTATTTGTCTTTTGAAAACTGAGATTTATCTTTGAAAACCAGCAGAACTGGTGCTTCTCCATCTCTCCCGGGATGCCAGATAACCCCAGCATGCTGTTTGGGGAGTCCTGGTGCTTGCTGCCAGCAGGTGCTCCTTCCATAGTGCAGTAACTGCTCCTGTTTTGGTTTCCATGCTCGACTATTTTACCACGTTAAGGAGCAAATTATTTTTAAATATATATATATCTTTTGGGACTGTGACTGAAGTCATTCCTCCATGGGTTTCCTTTGGCCCCTCTGTTAGATGGAAGTGAAATAACACTGGGGTGACTTGGAATAGGGTTTGAGTGCCGTTTAAACCCGCAAGGCATCTGGAGCCACCGCTTGCTGTTCGTCATAGAATCATGGGATGGTTTAGGTGGGAAAGGACCTTTAAAGGTCGTCTTGTCCAACTCCTCTGCAGTGAGCAATATGAATGTGAATTTAAATCTTTGTCATACCTGACTCCTGGGACCTGTGTCACGGGGGAATTTGAAGCAATGATAATGTGAAGGTTTGTGTGAAGAAGACAGGGCAGGCCACAATCCGCTCTCTCTCTCTGTTGGTAGGGGGGAAGAAATCCAATCTTTAAATGAGCTCCTAAGAAGCTTTCTGGCCAAAGAGGTGGACGAGCGAGATACACTAGGGTAAGCCTCTGTTTTACTGAACCCCTGTGCATCACGTCTTTAAGATGCACTCGTTTCTGTCCATCTACTCAGCACGTTCGAGTTGTCATCCTGCCATGTCTGAGGTGGGGCAGCATCGTCTTCTGTGGGCTTGGAGAATGCGATGTGCAAAACTGCGTACATCTACTCAGAATGTTTCTAGGAAGATCGTTTCTCTCGGTTGCTGCTTTCAGCATGTCACACGTGTCTTTGCTGGCTCCTTTTCCTCTATCACATCAGACCAGTGTTACTTGTCTTCACTTCCCAGGCCTTTCAAGTCTTGTGTTCCCCCTATCTGTCATCTCTCCTTCGCTATCGACTGGTGACTCCTGCCTGCAGCTGGCTTCCAACACCCACATTCAGCACCCACTTCTTAAATTCTCAGACAAGCATCTTTTCTTTCTCCCCCATGCTACTGGTCGAGCTTGGGAGGAGCCCCAGCAAACGCTCTCAAAGCTATTTCATCACTGCTGTGCTTCAAATCTCAGCTCGTGGTGCCAACAGGGATCTTCACGATGGTTAGGCAGCTGTTGGACTGCAACCATTGCTTGTCACCACAGGCGAGCTTGTTGTCCTACACGCTTCTTCTAGCACTGCCACTTGAAGAAAACTCTGCGTTGGTCCGTATCTCTGAGACCTTTAGTTTCACATGTGTGCTACTGCTTATGGCCAGGGTTGGAGGCTACCCAGGTCAAGTCCTGCCGCAGGAGCACAAACAAGTGTTTCTGTGGTTGTATCAAGGAGCTCACTCTCAATCTGAACCAAGACTCCTACCAACCAGGTGCTCTCTTGACAGATGTACCTGTTGCCTCATTGCCCATTGCCTCATGCCGAATGAAAGGTTCCTTGTGAAACCGTCTGCGTGTCGGCGCTGCCTGCAGGGCTCTCAACATATACACACACACACAGACATGCACATAGTTCAGTTTTCCTGAAAGGACGTGTCTTCTGGCAGGAACCCTCTGCTCCGTGTTTCTAACCCGTGTGAGCTTTTCCAGAAGAGCTACTGGCCTCTGAAATGGGGTGTCTATCAGGAAGATGCTGACATAACCTCGAACTGTAGACCCACCAGCAGCTTTGTCCTATTGCTTGTTCCTTGCTGAGGGAACAGTGGGGGCATTGTCTGCTGCTAACTGCGTTAAGGGGTCGGGGAGAGGTGGCACTGATACCAGAAGGGAAAAATAATTTAAAATTAAAAATTCACCTTGTGTGAGTCATACAGACTCGGGGGATTTTGGAATGAATGGCTTCAGTTTGGGTCTGTGTACACGATACTCTGCTATTACACATCTATCAGATGTAGTAAATATTCTTTATCAGTCTAATGTACTTGGAGTATTTTAAGCTGCCCAACATTTATAAATCTGTCTGGCGGATCTAATCACCTTTTTTTACATGCTGTTTCTCCTTAGTATTCCATGTAAAGAGAAACCAAAGCCTCACACTGTTTCCAGGATTTACTGGGGGTCTTGCAATACACAGTGTTTTCTTAAAGCCTCAGCTCCTGGAGCGAGGTGATTGCCTCAAGATCTCGGCTTTTCTGCTTTGCAGCCCTTGAGGTTTCCAAGAAAAGACTGAAAATCTGCATGGTGAAAGATCAAAGGTAGCACTCAAACAACAAAATAATCTAGAAACTGCAATTCTGAATGTTTTTAAGGGGTTTGCGGAGGCCCTTTAAAGGCAATGCTTTGTATATAATCAATTTGAATGAGCTGCTCAGAATGCAAATTGCCACCAGCGCTCGAGTTGTTGATGCTACCACCTAGAGGTGTGCAAAGCAAAGTCCTAGGGCTGGTTGTTTCTGATTTTTACATTTGGAGATAGATATGAATCCCACTTTGGGAACTGCCTTTTCTAGATTGTCCCAACCTAAACCCCCTGAGCTGGACCATCTTGGAAGTTCCCACTGCAAGCCAAGCTTTGGTTTTTGTGATCTTGTCACAAAAGTGTTAGAGGGTCCTCTATAACATTTTATAGTAGAGAAAGATGACCAGATTAATTTTTTTTTATGTTCTTTTAAGCATTACAAGGAGCCCTTGGTGTTGTGCTGCAGATAAAGTAGGGTGGTGGTTGGCACTGTGACCAGCCTTGCAAGCAGTGCTGTGCATGGACACCCCACCTGAAGATAGGGAACGCTGTCACCTAAAGGCTTCTGTTTACTACTGTTTTCTTTCCAGAGGTGCTAATTTCCAGAGATAAAGACCCGATTGCTCCCAGCCAGGAATGCAAAGGACCTTGCAAAAGCCATTAAGTGTGGGAAATGAGCAAACATGGGAAGCAAATGGCTGAATATATGAGTTTCAGTCAATTAACTTCTTAACAAACAGAACCTTCGGTGGTTCCCCACTGTTCCAGCTGTTTCGTGTTTGGTGTCAAGCTAAGTGTTACTTAATTTTGGCCTGGGGAAGACAGGAGGGACTTTGTGTGTTCTGCAGCAGTTATCTTTTTCATGGCTGGTTGGCCTTTTCTATCGGCGTCAGAACCTTCCTGCCCCAGCTCAGAGTGTGGGAAGTGCGAGTTAAACCAAGTGATTGAGGGGAGGGACTTTGCCACGAGGTGAAGTCTCATTGCGGTGCCATCTCAGCCATGCGAGCGCAGGCAAACCCGTAAGCACAGCCCGTTAGGCACCATGTTCTCCTTCCACTGTGCAGTGGTGGGTTCTCATCTTCTCTTTGCTCAGTACTGTCCATCCCCAGAGACTACTCGAGTGCAGAGCAGGAGCTGCAGGGACTTGTGGCTTGTTTCACCTTCGAGCCCCTCGCAGGGTGTCCAGAAGGGTCGGTTGTCTCTTTGGGATGGGAAGACGGGTAGTTAGAGGCAGTCTTTAATGCGTGTCCTTGCCAGGTTTCCAAGGACCAAAGAACGTCCTGCTAAGCCAAGCTTTATGCCTTCCATGTGCTTCACAGTCCCTGCCCTTTCTGTGCTGTGCAGTTTTAATGTGATCTGAAATGTGGCGTAACCCCTTTGCTGGGTGAGATGATGTTCTGAAGGCCATCGGCAGCCAGCTACTGAAGAGGTTTGCCTTTGTAAAAGTGCTCCCTTTTTCTTCTTGCTTAGTAAACGCATTAATCATAATTCAGCAGGGAAACAAAAAGCCGATGGGCTACACTAAAACCATCTGCCCTTTATTTCTTTTTGTTCAAACACACGAAGTTGAAGTTCCTTTTCAAGTTTTCCATGATAAGTGTTTCTCTGCTTTCTTTCCCAGGTTTCTCTAATTTGTACAAAGGAGACTTTGATTGATTGAAACCCCCAGCAAATCTTTAAGCCCTTAACCACTTACTGCTTGCTCGATACAGCATTTGCCGTTGTTTATAGTCTGCTATCCGTGGGATTGGTTTTCGGTGTAATAAAGTACTAAAAATCTCATAGAGTTGGTTCAACTTGGGTGTTCCACGGTTAGCGTGGTGGTGGTTATGCCTAATTCCCACAGCAGCGAGAAGGGGGGGTAAGGGGAGCATCATAAAGAACAAAAGTTAGCGGGTTGCCAGCTGAGTAAAGCCCTCCCTGCGAACAGGTTTGGGTAAGAGCAATATTTCTGAAGGGGAGGGTAATGACACTTAAGTGAGGTTGGTCTTAGTAAGCAGTTGCAGGTCTGGATCCAATAATGTATCATTTACTACGTCTGGAATAGATCGCTTGAATAAATTAAGTGAACTCTTACCCTGCTGTGAGCTTTCTTGCTGTGTGCTCTGGGCTTATTAGCCTCCTAGCCCCTCGTTTGACCCTGTTCCTCTCTTAAATTAATGCATCTCCAGTTCCTTAATATACACCCCCCCCCTTTTTCTTTTTTTTTTAATCTCATGTTTCTTTGTTTCCACCGATCTTGAGGAAATAGCTGAGGAGTTCTCAACTGTTTACCCAGAGGCAGAATTAGCAGGTGCATTCAGGGTTATTGGGAGGCTCATCAGATGTGCGCAGGGCTTGGCTCGGCTCCCGCGCCGATAAACAGAACGGGATTGTACGTTCCCTGAAAGCCGACCGAGACGCAAGCGTCGCTTAGCGCGTAGGTACGGGCTTGAAATTCTGTTTTTGTAATGACAGAGGGGCATTTTAAACAGGGCATTTCACCGTATCGGAATGTTCTTATCCACAGTGAAGACCAAAACCGCTGATGATCCAGATTTGGTGAGGGTGGGGATAGTACTGGAAAAAAAACCCCAAGAAGCATTTGGAACCATTCTCAGCCTAGCTGACAATATGACGCCCAGCAAGGACTTTCCAGCTTTAGAGCAGTTCCTCCTTCGTTTAAAATCGAGCACGCTTGAAACAGAAATATCCCCCACTGCTGTGCCTACTGGGTTTCGACAGGCATTCTTCATTTACGATACAGTCGAAAGTGCATGAAAGTGCATTTGCTGTCGTTTTCCTGGCTTGATCTGGGAGAACTTGGCGAGCTCGGAGCAGGAGG
>WEIS01032130.1:0-11025 GCA_013389965.1 Todus mexicanus | reverse complement strand
TTTTTGAACATCTTGAATTACTTGTTTAGAAAATTTTTTTTTTATGAGCTCCTGATATCTAAGTTTATGTAATAATAGAGTGACGAGAATTTCCTAGGTCCTGTCCAGCTATAATTCCTCTTTGTCAACATTTTTGGTCATTCCAGTTTTAAGAAGGAGTTAAATTTTTAAGAAGAGGATTAGTTGCTACAATGAGAGTGTTGCCACTTAGCAGATTTATCCCAAAGATTTTAAACCATTTTATAAAGCTGTTTAAGATGCTGTTCTTCACATATGAGAAAATTGAAACTCTGTTGTTTAGAGGTTGATGGGGTCCAGTGGGGATTCTCCAGTAGAAGTGTTGACAGGTTGCTAGTGATCCTGGGTTATTAAAAAAAACCCAATGTGAGAAACGTTCTTTCAATTTCTTTTTTTTTTTTTTTTTTAAATATGACAACAAATGGGCATAATTTGATACTGCTACTTGTCCTTGGCCATTACTGGTGGCAGCGCCTCAGATCCTCTCAGATGGACTAATGTTAGGTTGTCCTCATGCCTGCAGACTTGTACTCAATGCGCTTCAACAGTAGATAGATAGATAGATAGATAGATAGATAGATAGATAGATAGATAGACAGATAAATAGGTGTAAATATTCAGTCATGCTTCATGTATTATTTTGTATTATCATGCTTTATTTTCAAGTAATGGCTCACTTGCCTGGTGGTTCCTGGTGGCTGGAAGTGTGGTCTTCTTATACCTTCTCTTGTAACTGGGAGGGGCAAAGATATCCACGGGGTACGTAAAGGTGTTTCCAAGGACCAGCTTACGTAGGTCCTGTAACCCCATCATGTATTTGTGCTACTATTCATTTCTTTTACTGAATAAGTCAGTTCAAACTCATGAGTCTTGCTCTTGTCAGTCGAGGGAGTGGTTTTGGGGGGTGAAATCATAAAAAGGAAAAAGAAGTGCATGTTCTTTCCATTGCCTTAATCTTTCAGATTTCGAGGTTTTTCCTGTGCTTTGCTGTGCACTGTTCTTGCAGGAAAAAAAAAAAAGAAAAAGAAAGAAAAAGAAAATGAGAATTTTCATATAAACCCATGACCTGAGAGAAGTGGCTTTAAGAAAAACAGCAGCTACTAGGAAACTAGATAAAATCCCAAGAGTTGGTAATGTGATAATAGTATCTCATATTCATTGAATGGAGCGCCTGTGACTCAGTGCTTTCATGGGACTGTTAATGTTCTTTTAATCTCTTATTTCTCTAGAGAGGCAGATAAATCTGAACCCATTATATGCTGTGGCTGAGACAGGGCACAGAGATTTACAGGCTTGCAGGGGCAGCCTGTTGTGCACTGGGAACTAAGCCTCTATCTTGGTTGTCCGGCATGTAGTTAGTGGGTTTACTGGGGATGCAGTGATGCAGGGTTGCAGTGCTCTGGCCTTTCTTCATTTGCATGGCTTTCGTGGTCAGCATGCTCAGTGCAAGGGGTAAGGATTATTTTTGAACAGCTGACAGTGAAAATCTGGTGCACAGTGAGTGATGCTAATGGTACTTTGCACTTCAAACACTGACCGGGTTGCAGCAGCTCCTGGTCCTCAGCTGATGTTGCGGTTCCTGGATTTGGAGCAGTCAGGTCTAGTCAAAGCCCAAAGTTGTTTGCTTGGGAAAATGAGAGCAGTGAGTAAAAGTAAGAAAATGTCAGGGAGTCGAAGGGAGGCTGAGGGCAGGGTGAATCGAGCAAAGAAAGAAGTGGGAAGAATTATTATTATCTGAGGGATATTGGGTGTGATCCATTTTGCGATGGAGTTCAGCCCTATGGAAGGGGAGCTCGGTTTTGTGACCTGTACCATCACTTCTGCAGAAATAAATAGAGTCTTAATGTGCAAGGGTCCTTTTGCTTTCTAATTTAAGAATCTGCTCTAATATCTGCCAAACTAGGAGTGGCTCTTTGAAATGAGTATTTTTCATTGAAGGAGGCAGGAGGGCTTTGTGTTTTCCTGCAGGAGACATGGAGGTAGTGTGCTGGACGGACTGCAGCAGAGCAGTGATACTTGGGTTTCACTTTTATGGCTATCGATAATTTCGCTGGGATCTGTCAGGAGGAGGCAAAGCCTGGGCTCAACCTCAACCAGCCCAGCCCAGTGAGTCGGGGAATTGGTGCACCACTACAACTGCTCCTCAGGCACTGTGGAGAGAAATATGGGATCTTTCTCAGGTCTTTCTGTGGTTATCTAAATCCAGACGGATTCTCCCCTCTGTGCTGTTAGTCCTGCATGAGTGCAATCTGGAACAGAGCTGTTGGCTCTGCCTTGGATGCGCCTTTCCCCAGCAACATGCAGATCAGGCCTCTTGTTTTGGGTTGCTTTGCTCTAAGGCAGGTGGTTCTGTGGCATTTTTATGGCAGGAAGATGCTTTAAAGCCTTTGGCCTTGAAGCTGCAGAGGTGTGAAAACAACCACCCACGCTCACTCCAAGATGAACTGAACCCAATCCAAAGGAAATGGGCGCATCTGCGACCACAAGCTGCAGCTCCAAACAAGGCTGCGGTGTTGCCTGCTAAACCTGGCTAGAAAAGCAGTTATGAGAGCGTTGGCATTTCAGGAGCATCTCTTCATGCAGTGCAATGCCTTGTGTTTGGCCTGTACTGTGTCTAACAGGGTGCAAGCTCTGGCTGATGCTTATTTCATGGTGAGGGTGTTGCTAATACCTGTCTGCTCTCTGGATTATCTAATGTTTAATCGTTCAGTTCAGCGCACACTGCGGCCTTTGCTTCTATGGGATCACTAAACTGAGTCTTTTCTTCTGTTACCGTGTCTCTTTGATGGCAGGTCTCAGACCATTGCACAATCTCGTATCAGTCACTTCTATGCACAGCAGATCCTGTGCAGGACCATGGGGCTGGCACTAAGATGGGTGTGTTACGACTCTTGGTCAAGCTCTGTCCTTGCAGAGCATTGAAACCACATGCTCTAGAGGACCAGTTAGTGTCATTATGTTACTGGTGCCTTGGTCAAGCAAGCCATCACTACTTGAGATATAATTTCTAAAGCAGCCTCAATGTCACTAGAATTATCTCAATGCTTTCTTGAGGCTACTTGGAGCCCCACTGTAGCGAGAGTGACAGTACCTTTTGAAGACCTCTTCACAGATGAGCTGTGCCTGGTGAAAGAAGGGTGGGTGTGCAGAGAGACAGGCAGCTTTCAGTACTCACTCCTGCTTGGAGAAGATCTTATGTGTTGTAGAAGTCATCCTCCCAGTTTTGTCATCTTCCTAGATTGCGAAGAAGGAGAGATATTTGCCCCTATGCCACCCAGACAGAAGGACCAGAGACTTAGAAGACTTTTTTTTACCACCTTTTGAGTCTGTGAAACTCTTCAGGAGCTGGGATGAATGAATTAGTATGACATTAATTGTGAGCTTGTAGATTACTGCTTGTGTCTATCAAGCCTTTGGAGAGGGCTCATCAGAGTATTTCCATTTGAAGATTTGAAGGACACATTTGGTCCTCTGTGACTTTTTGGGTTTTTTTGTAGAAGGACCTATCTCCCTGCATGGAACGGTTCTCTTTGAAAGGATTGATGAGATTTCTTTTGCTTTATTTCTTGTGTGTTTCCCCTGCCTCCCACGGTACCACAGATGTTATCTGAGATCCCAGAGGTGCATTCAGCTTGACAGATTCTGAGTAGGGGAAGTTCACAAAGGTCTCCTGGGAAAGTGGATCCATTGAACGGTAGAGAAAACATAGATTTCTGAGCCCCATGGACTGCTCCTGACACACTGAAGTTATTTAAGAGAGGAAAAATTGTTTTGAAAGTAGCAATACTAGTGGAGTGTAGGTCCCCAGGAAACAAGCTCCTTTGTCCTGTCCGCCTTCCCGTCGCAGTGGTTGGCCACCCAGCCACAGATGGGCTTTAGGAGCAGAGCTTTTCCAGACTGTCTGCAAGAGGAGAGGTTCAGTTTGGTCTTTTCCTGTAGCTAACAAGTGAAAATGTGACTTAGCGATTGAAAATGAGTGCTTCAATTCACAGGTGCTGAGTGTAATGTACCAGAGAAGGATCAGCGCTTGTTGAGATGGGTGCTCAGGTGCCCACTCATGCATCACACTGCCAGCTATTCTCATTTACCCAGCA
Organism: Todus mexicanus; assembly: GCA_013389965.1. Lineage (NCBI taxonomy): Eukaryota > Metazoa > Chordata > Aves > Coraciiformes > Todidae > Todus > Todus mexicanus. Next base: position 6,913 of record WEIS01032130.1, on the reverse strand, counting down.
GATTTTCCTTTGTTTGAATATTCTTGTTTGACATTTTGCTTAGTCCTCGAAGGCTTTTGTGTGTATTGTGATGATTCAGATTAATTTTGTTACTACTAAAATTAATATTTTCATTGTAATGACTTGACTGTAGCACTGAGAAGCCTGATTGCGCTCTGTATACATGGAAGAAAGTGCAAGTCCCTGTTCCTAAAACTTCCAATGCAATCTCTTCTCTCTCGGAGATTTTCAGAGCCCCTTATTCTGCACTGTAGAAGAAGAATAAGGTAAAGCAAACCACAAGATATTAGATTTGTTTTGGGGAGGATGGCTCTGAAATCACCCAGAAACTGGGAGCAGCTCATTTTTTCAGCTGAGTCTTTTTAGTCTGAAAATGAAGGTCACCTTGGAACTTCTGGACTTCGGAAGCCTGTAATCCAGATTTGAATGTGGAGAGCTGCATTCTCTTGTTCAGGTGTCAAAAAGGTGTGAGGTGTAAGTCTTTTAAAAAGGACAAGGGATTCTTTTTTTTGGTTGGGGGAGGAGGCATTAGAAGGGGGACTGACTGACAGACAGCAAGATCTGTGAATCGGACACCGTTAAGACAGCTCAAATTTGGCATCTGGAAATGAAAGCCCCTGAAATCTGTTGTCAACTTCAAAAATCCTGTATCCTCCCCCTGTCTCCTGCCAGCTTTGAAAGTTCGAACCATGTTCTTTTTATCACATTTGTCATTCCTTAGTAATGAAGCTCTGGCATTCAAAATTTGGCTGACAACTTTGTGGCTATGAGCCAAAATGAAGTTCAACTTGCACCTTTCTCTGATGCACTCAGTGCTGTTTGCAGCGAGAGGGAGAAGTCTGAACTAGAGGGACTCCAGGCTCATTCATTACTGCAATTACTATCTTCTCACTGATGCCAAATTTAAGCTTGTTTTCTTTATCCTAATGTAGGTGGACAGAAGCTGATGAGGTGTACACAAAAGGAATGTTGAGAGAGAAAGTGCCATGTATAAACTATTTCTTCTCAGGCTATTCCTTCATTTTAAATAACATAAAGGTTGTAAATCTCCTGGAAATCATTCAGAATCAGTGCTGCAAAAGATGCTTAGAGTGGTTCCAGGCAAGTTAATGTATTTTATAGAGGCTCGAGTCCAGCACTTTAATGTTTGCTAATTTTAAATACATTTAAATGTGCTTTTAAAGTCATTTAGATCTATAAACAATGTATAGTTCAAGTGACGTTGGGAGAACGGGGTTTTGGGGAAGGAGCACAGCTCAGAAATGAGATCTGATGTAAGGCCTGCTGACATGGCTTCTGTCTTTGTCTGTGGTCAACTGCATGGATTGAATAAGGTATTTAGGATATAAACTGAGTGTAGGTGAGAGTCCAAGTGTGTCAGGCAGCCATACTGGATGGAAGCTCAACCAAGAGCACATTGTGCTGGGTTTTGTGGCAACGTCATCTGACTGTCCTTGGGCAAACCCACTCCTCCCTCTTTGCATTCATTTCATTCAATGCTTGGCAGCAGATGGCTTGAGGATGTATTTTGAGAAGACTCAGGTTTGCTCTCATCTGGAAGTAACGGTGGCAAACGCTTGTGCCCAGAATGTTGGTTACATTTCCAGTCTGAAGTCGTCCTGCTCCAACCACTGAGATTCCACCTTCACAGGGGTTCAAGACCTCAGGTTCTGCATTGTCAGGGCAGTATGGTAGTTGACGCTCATCTCTGGGAAGATCAGAGAAGCCACAGTCACTGAGCTTTTAAACCATTTAGAAATCTCACCTGACGTGTTGAAAACGCAAAGTGCTTCAGGTTGGATAGCTCTCTGTTGACTAATGTGGTATTTCCCAAAAGGGTGGAGCAGAGGACTCGGCTTGAGGGCTGCCATAATTTAATTATTCTGGACCTACTCTGGTTAATTACAGCCCTTCCTGGGCTCCCCTGTGGGGTGATGGTCTTTAAGCCATGTATCCAGTTGTTTGTTCAGAGGAAATTTTTCCATTTTCGCATTCTTGAAAATTTTTCCTTCTATAGGTGTTGCTACGTTAGCAACATAACTGTATCACTGTTGGATATCTCATACATATGTAAGATTTTTTGGGGGGAGAAAAGTGTTTCTGATGTAATTTAATTCCCATTTACAGGCAGGTGGATTTAAAATCTGCTCTCTGGCTTTCTAATTGCAAAAGCACAATGCGTTTGAAGAGGCATCTGTGTCTCTGAAGCCAGGATTTGCTGAATTGCCTTTTGGTGATCAGTTTTCACTGATTTCAACAGGAACTGAACCAGAATTTGAATCCCAGAGGCAATGTTGATATATTTCAGTTCAAATCTTATTAAACTGTATGGATATGAATCCCCAAAGTAACACTGGCTTGCAACATTCTGCTCAAAAATTATTAAAAGTGGGTTGGGTTGGGGGTTTTTTAAATGAAATAGAAGTTCGTGATAAATTTTTCAAGTCTTTCTTCTTGCAAGTGTATTTACTTGGCAGCTGTCATGCAATGTTCTCAGGGTTGATTCTTGTGCTTTGTTGGAGCAAGCACCTGGAGTTTCTGTTGTCACTGAAAGTTTGCATAGCTTTTTTTTGTTGTTCTTTCTTTCTCTGAGGTCATTAGTGAACATACAAAGGGACTTTATAAATCATATCTGAGCCTATGTGGTAAGCAGGAAACGAGCAGTTACACAAGCAGTGGCTGGTTTTGAATGGGAGAGATGGAGATGATAAGCCACGCTGCTGTAAATCATGGTCAGTGACTGCAGTGGAGCAGCACCTTCCCTTTATTTCAGGATGAAACCATGCACATGAGTTGCCCAAAGTACTGGACAACAAATCAAATCAGCTTTTCTTCCAGTCTAGATTGCAGTTGGATCTGAAACTTAAACAGATCAGGCCTGCAACGAAGGATTAGTAAGGCTGTTAAGGAGNTGCTCAGTGCAGGGGGTTGGACTGCATGATGTTGGAAGGTCCCTCCAACCCCAAACATACTACGATTCTATATCTCTAAAATACATGTGGCAAGTCCATAGCAGTCTGCTGTATTAAGCATTTTTTCTCTTTCCTCCCCAGCAATCAAAGAGAAATACATGGACTGGACGGAGTTTCTCATACACGATTTGACCGGCGCTCGGACTGCACCTGCAAATTTACTGGAAGGCGTATGTATTAGATTGCAGTTTCTATCTGATATGGCGTTGCTGTGTGCATGCTGTGGCAGTGTTTGCTCTCCCAACGTGTAGGGCTGTGTGCTTGCAGTGTCTTGTGTGCCAGCATCAGGGTCTGATCCAGTGCTGGCCAGAAGTTGGTGCCAATGTTGCCTTGACTCTGCTGGCTCTGCTTCTGACCCAGTGATGAGTAGGTTGTTTTGCCTTTAAGCTGGAGGTTGGTGCTTAGGAAATTGGGTAGTCATAAAAGGCTGGATGATGGAGGAGAGCATGGAAGGAGTTGATAGGAAGGGCAACACAGGCCTTTAGTGCTCCGTTAGATTCACCAAACTGGTGACCTGAGCTTTCAAGCCAGGACACGTGTTGGAGATGGAGTTTAATAGGTGGATGGGGAGTGTTATCAGGCTTATGTGTATATGGAAATAGCTCCCCCAGGGCCATTTCCTCCACCTAAACACAGCAGGGAAGTTGACTCAGGTGGCCTCAAGTCGTTGGTAGTCAGTTGAGAAGAAGGGTCTCATTTTTTAGATACACCCATATCGCCAAGAGCCCGACCTGTGCAGCATATTCACGAAATGACTTATGGGGCAGCCTCATCTTGCCTTGAGGACAAAAATCCTGTAGGTTCATCTTGAAACCATGGGCACAGGGCACCTTGTCCACTGGGACCTGACCTGCTCTCGTGTGGATACTGTGTGGGTATTTGGAGAGGAGATAGCACATCCTGCAGGAGATAATTCTCTCTGTTCTTTCTACCCATCTGTATTTAGGCTGAGAGTGAAGGCATACAGCTGGTTTACCTTTTTCTAAGCACTCACGTTGGCTTTTTGGAAGCAAGTGTGCATCCAGGCACCATTTTTTTTCTCATTTTGTCCCTGGTAACTCCCACCAGCTGCATCCTTTTCCACATGGCCTGTGCAGTACGAGCTGCCTGGCAGGGGGAGAATTAATGGCGTACCATCAGGGATTCTTTCCCCTTCCCCCCAGTCTGTTAACCGAACAGCCCTTGCACACCCAAAATAATGCACGTCCTCAGAGCTGCTGCATCCCAATTCCTGAACTGCTCCCAGGTGACATATCCAAAAAGCTGATGGTGTCCAACACCCATCTCCGGTGTACACCAAAACCATCACGAACTTCTCCATTCACTTCCCTCAGGCAGAGAAAAGAGGCAGCCCCAGGCAGAAATGCAGAGAGAGGAAAGAGCGCATTGGCTTGAAGCAGTTTCTGACCCGTTTCTGGTGGTTTATGCAATGTATGTGCTTAGCGCTGTCTGTGCTGTGCGATGTATGTAACCCCCTGTCGACAGATTTGCTGTTTGTGAGTGCTGCAGATTGTTGTTTTACTGTTAAATCAATATGTAGTGCTACTTCTGAAAATTTATTTTATTTTCCTACACGCTAGCTGTGCATATAAAGAGTTCTTGCGCTATGGTAAATGTTAATATTTCATGCAAGCCAATTATTAATCTTAGCCGTTCAGTTCTCAGGGGTGAGTGACAATCTATTGGCTTAAAATCCAGCACACAAATCAGAGAAACAATATTCGCTTTTATACAGCCAAGTATTTATTACAAGTTTGAAGTGAAATCATTACACTGTTGTTTCATGTTAAAGAATGTTTTGTTACAATGAAGCAGTTGTGTGAGAGGAAAAAAAACCAACCCATTAAAGTCGATTTCTATTACATTATTAAATTCTGACACTGCATTTTACCGTGAAATAATATTTGAGGAGATTATACAGGTGCTTGAAGCTTACAATACAGAGGAGTGGCTTATAATGGCATATAAGTTGTTCTGAGAAATACATATTGATCTTCGAGCTGGTTAAAAGTGTACATGTGATAAGGTTTTAATTAAGTTTGGTGACAGTTTTTTACCAAATTCTCATTCTGTTGCCTTCATCTTTGCATTAGGAGAGATGTAGTGAAAATCAGTAGCATTTCAAAATTCTGGAAATTTTCAAATTTCAGTAAGAAAGGGAACTCTTGAAAAATAAGGCTTTCGCCTCTTTATTTTCTAGCCACTCCTGCAAAGAACTATCCTGGCCTGATTCTGATTTACAGAATTAATATTTGCAAAAATACTGTGAAAAGTTGATATTCTTTAGTTAAGTAGAAGTGAGACAAACACACAGGAAAAAAACCCAAAGAAGTCCTTGCTTTTAATTACTTTGCCCGTGCTTAGCATCTCCTTTGGGGATCAATACTCCCAGCTCTTAGGGTGATTTTTTCCATGCTGCTCTTAAAGCCCTGGAATCGAGAAATTGTGTAAGAATCGGAACTTGCATTTAACCTAAAAGAAAAAATTCTAACCGTTAACGTTAACGGAGAAAATCCTGGCAGCACAGACATGCTGACGGTCACAAAACAAAAACACTGACCCCCAAAGGTATCGTTCTGCAAAGCACCTCATGAGTTTTTAATGCCTGCAGTTGGCAGCTTTGCAGGTGTGAAGTTAAGCACATGTGTAAATGGTTGCAAAACTGAGAGCATGGAAAACACTCCATGTAAGCAGATAACCTCAGTCACTGGGATTTCTTGGGTGTGGTGGCTTGACCCAACAAACCCTGTGTGTCTTGAGTTTGATCCCAGGACCATTTTAGCTGATGGGAACCTACCATTGGCTCTGAGCTTTGGAGTAAGCACCATGCTCTTGCATCTATGGCTGTGGAGAATAATGTGCTCTACATGCCAGTGGGAACAAGATAAAGCCTTTGATGGGAAAGATGAGCACACAGAGGACAATTTGAGGGTCATGCCCAAAGTAGTCACCTTTTAGGTAAATGCCGGTGTTCCGTCCTGTGATTGGTTCTTATCATCTTAAATCAATGAGAATTTGGTTTGAAATCCTCCAGTATAACTGGCCTTTGGATGGATGTGCCTTATGAACTGTTCTACCTTTTATTATTCTTTTTTGTTGTTGTTGTTGATCATGTCGGTTGAGAAATTAGCACAACTGTTGTTTTCTGTTTTACTTCTGAATTTGCACTTGGAAGACATTGGGTAAAATAGAAGAAGAACAGACTGTTTGCTGATCGCTTGGATGATGGTGTGAAAAACAAAAATAATCTTCTGCTGTCATCTGTTTCCTTGAGAAGTCTTCAAATAAAGTTTAAAATAAGGAGTTTTGCTTCTATTCAAACAGCCTCTGCGAGGAAAAAACCCTGTAGACCTCATTACAGTTGATTCCTTAATAGAGCTGCAGGATTCCCAGAATCCCTTTCAGTACTGGATAGTTAGTGTGGTTGAAAATGTTGGAGGAAGATTACGCCTTCGCTATGTGGGATTGGAGGAGACTGAATCCTATGACCAGTGGTTGTTTTACTTGGATTGCAGACTTCGACCAGTCGGTTGGTGTCAAGAGAATAAATACAGAATGGACCCACCTGCAGGTAAAGAGCCTCCTAAAAAATACTGTCTCCCTTTTGTGGCATTTACTGATGTTTTGAAATACTCATGCAACCTGTTTCTTCTTACCCAGCATTCACATTGCTTTGACAGGAGTTTCTAGCTCTAACACAGATGGCGTATGAGAGTCGTCTAATTTGGGTTCAAAGTGGGTTAGGTAAACTGTATCAAGTGTATTGAATAAATTCTGTTCAGCTTAGCTCACTTCTGGAAGGAAACCGTGCCCAGTACAAGCACTTTTGTGCAGCTTTCCACCACGAAGTGGAGCTGATAGGGTTAGTGCAAGGATATGCCTATTTGCCCAGCCCTTTTCAATGATGTTTTAGTGGCCAGGTCTTCCTGGCCATACTGTAG